>JAJSOF020000033.1:18512722-18682722 GCA_025594305.2 Periplaneta americana
AAATATTTGCAACGCGTTAGGTCAGGCAACTCATTATGAGATATTTTTCTATTTTACATTTAAAGGAAATTAAAGTTCGGCAGCCCTTGACTTCAGGCGGCAGAGAATTCCAGTGACGAGAAGTAGCAACTGTGAAAGATGAAAATAAAGAGATGATGTGTGCAGTGGTATTTCTAGCGTGTTATCATATTGTGACCGAGTATTTAAGTTATGATACCGAGAAAGACTGTGGAATCGGACAGATAAGTAAGAGGGAGTAGAGGTGTGCAAAATTCGGTATAAGAGAGAAAGAGAATGTAACTTTCTCCTCTCATTTAACCTGAGCCACAATAATTTATCGAAAGACGGCGAAATGTGATCGTAGAGAAGGCGAAATGTCCGAAAGAAGTGAAATAGGGAGAAGAATAGGACTTTATCACCTACCCTGTTCAACATCTACTTGGAGGATTTAATAAAAAACAGTTTTCAAAACATGGAAGGAGTGATAGTAGTAGGAAGAAGAATAAAGTACATAAGATTTGCTGATGATATGGGGTTGTTAGCAGAAGAGAAGATGATACTAAGAGTTACGCTACTGGAGTTGAGTGACAGCTGTGAGCAGTGTGAAATGAAGATAAATGCAAATAAGACGAAGAACATGGTTATAGGAAGAAAAACAAAAAGATAAACTTGCGAATTCTAAATGAGGCAAGTGGACAGCTTCAAATACTTGGAGTGTACTATACGCTGCTGCCAGGAAGTCAAAAGGAGGATAGCAATGGTCAAGGAAACTTTTAATAGGAAAAGGAGCATCTTCTGCGGATCTCCCGAAAAAGAACTAAGGAAGAAACTAGTGAAGTGCTTTGTATGAAGTGTGGCTTTGTATGGGGCAGAAACATGGATGAAGAGAAGCGAATAGAAGCATTTGAAATGTGGATATGGATAAGAATGGAACGTGTGAAGTGGACAGATAGAATAAGAAATGAAACTGTGTTGGAAAGAGTGGGTGAAGAAAGAATGATGTTAAAACTGATCAGGAACAGGAAAAGGAATTGGTTGGGTCACTGGCTGAGAAGAAACTGCATACTGAAGGATGCACTGGAGGGAATGGTGAACGGGAGAAGAGTTCGGGGTAGAAGAAGATATCAGATAATAGACGACATTAAGATATATGGATCATAAGAGGATACAAAGAGGAAGGCAGAAAATAGGAAAGACTGGAGAATGCTGGGCTTGCAGTGAAAGACCTACCCTTGGGCAGAACACTAAATGAATTAATAAATTAATTAATGTAGTAGAAGAGACTCCTACTAGAAAGAATATGGTTCCTTTAAATATTGTAATCTTGGGGCATATTTAAATTTTTTAATGATTTAAACGTGTATATTTCTCTTACGTAATGAAATGTAAGTCAAAAGGATTTTAATATATTTCAATAAATCTTATAGGGTAACATTATTTTATATCTGGCAAGATAACCTTAAATTTTCGTAAGTGTAGCTCAAATATTTTTATGCTCGACCATGCCGAAATGTAGTAATTATACACCTGGTAGCAGTCCTTTAATGCATGTCATTAAAGTACACCTATTCATTAAAGTCCAGGTTTTTCGATTATTCTCGGATATGCAATCGAAAGACAACGAGGGAAACGTCACGGAGGCTGGAAATCCAATACTGTCGCAGAAGGTCACGTTCTGTTACTATAATAATTAGCGTTAATTGTAAATAATATTCAAATAAATTCAATTTGTCATCTCGGTTTTCAATTCTAAATCAATTTCCAGGTTATATCAAAATTAGTTCATGTTACATTACATCAAGGTCAATGACATTATTGTTCCTGAGAAAAAATCAATACTTTCGCGTCTGCGCACATCTCACAATTTAAGAGCTATGAACAAGGTCAGTTCCGATCTTCTATCAGATACAAATAAAATGAATAATTCTGAATAATTTCAAGTTAGAAATATGGTCGAGCATAAAAAATCTTATGAAACTTGCCTATTAGGTAATTAAGACGCTCGTATGAAAATTATGAAACGCGCTTGCGCTCTTATCATAAACAAACATACTCGCATCTTATTTACTATCATTATAGGCTCGTTGCATAATGTACTATTTGTATAAAGTGTAATAATAATAATAATAATAATAATAATAATAATAATGATTTATTTTAGCTGGCAGAGTTAAGGCCGTAAGGCCTTCTCTTCCACTCAACCAGCAAAAAGTGTATATACATATGCATGAACTTACAAAGAATTCAACAATTTGATTTAGATGAGAGCTACATCTATACAAGAGTTATTTACGAATTAAACAACAAAATATTATGAACTATTAATTAAACACTGAAATAAACTGTGTAGCAAAATTAAACTAAAATACATAGAATGTTAATATATTTCAAATAATATTAGATAATAGAAAGAGATTATTATGAGACAATTAAAACACAGCACAATTCAGGATGATGTCTAAAAGAAAAAGTACCGGTAACAATGTAGTCAGTGATATTTTAAATCAGTATGATTGGAGTGAAATGCTAATAAGGTTATCTTTTAAGCTGTTCTTAAAGGTGTTTGTTGTCTTGCAGCCCCTAATACTTTGTGACAAGGAATACTAATAACTTTGAAAATGCAGGTTTCGAAAAATGTCGTTTAAATTAAAATTTTTAGCCTATTATTGGTTTTTATGATTCCACGATTTGAATAAGTATATTGAATTTAAATTATATATACATATATTGTTTAGAAGACAACGCCCTTTTATATAAGCAAATAAAAATTGAAATTCTTCGTCTAGCCAATAACCAGTTCCCTTTAAACTCTGTTGAAAGGAAGACAACGAAATAAGAATGCTGTCACATGAGCCACTCTCACAACAAAGCCTTCTTTGTGGACTGGAGCTGTTACCCAGGACAAGAAAATGAAAGAGAACACACACTTGAGAAAAGAAGAGACTAGTGATAAAAACTGACGGAAGGGAATTTCGATGTTAGCAAAGTAAGACATGAAAAAAGAGGAGAGGGAACGCTGAGTGGTGTTGGAGAAGAAAATAAAGGTGGAGCTAATGCGAAGACGAGAGCTGTTATTGTGTACCCAGAAATCAAAAGTAAACAACCCCACAATTACGACCACCGCTACTCTTCAAAAGGTTAAAGGGTGCATACTGTAAGAAAGCGAAACCTTAAGTGGACGCACTCGATGCACAATGTAATTATTTTGCAACAAGACGAGGAATATATTGAAGACTAGCCGTTCCCGTGCGCTCCGCTGCACCTGTTAGGAATAAATATAAAGTAATTACATAATTAAAATAGGACGTTTGATCCAGGGAACAACTTTTACAACAGCGCAAGATAATCTGCTTCGCTCATTACCCAATTTTTTTTTGCATTGCATTTATTACATTTATATTTTATGTATTTTAACACGATTCAATTGAGCATAGTTAAAATTTGAATTATAAAATAATGGATTGCTAAGCTAACGTACTATTACTGCATACTAAATCAATACACTCTCGTTGTTCGTTAATTCTCTGAGATTAAAATGAGTGTACATAAATATTGTTTTAAGAAATATAGAAAACGAATGTACAAAATAGCCTATCAAATTTTCTGTGCATAAGAAGCTATTTTAATCTTACCTGTCCTCGATTTACTCAGACGTTACTGTAATAACATTGTAGCAATATGTCCCTCTAGAGAAACTACACTTTCCAATGGTGAAATAATAATAATTAATTATACAAATCGGTTAATTTAGCTTCTGATACTACTTCATACAAACACAGAAACATTCTCTGTAGGCTATGTTTAATAGCTTTCGATTGTTGATGTCCAAGGCCCCTGTTTCGATTGTTGTTGTCCAAAGCCCCTTATAGACGAAGTCATTTGTTCTTAATTCATTGCACCGTCTTAGATGGTGTTATTTTAATTTTAAAACTCATTTATCTCATTAAATATCAGTCCTATCAAAATTTTGTAAAGAATACAACTTATCGGAAATCATTTTTAAAGAAACTTTTGTTATGAAACATTTTTCACAAAAATCAATAATAAGCGAGATATTTAGATTTATTTAATTCAGACCCACTTATAACCCCCTTTTAAATAAAGTATTTTGAATGCCATATAGCCTAAAATCTAAGCTACAACGAACTTAATTTATATTCCAATTTTCATATAAATCGGTTCAGCCATTATCGCGTGAAAAGGTAACAAACATACAGACAGACATACAAACAAAAATTTAAAAAATGCGATTTTCTGTTTCAGGGTGGTTAATATATATGTTAGGACCAATTATTTTTGGAAAATCGAAAATTGCCAGAAAAATTTCGGCTACAGATTTATTATTAGTATAGTGTGCTCTCGAAGCAAAAAGTGCAGCTTTAGCAATGCGTGGACCCAGGGGTACCGGGTTTGAATCCCAGCTACAAAATGGATTTTGTCATTTCGTCTTCATCTCTAGAATATGAAACTTAACCTCATTAACCACTTAGGCCCAGTTGTATGATCACAGAATTAATCTTGGAATAGCTATTCATGGAATAGTCTAACTATAGAATAAATGGAGTATCGTGTTGTATGACGTTAGTTTATTCCAATGTTATCTATTCCATAGTTAGCCGAATTGGAACAGAGGTTGGCAATATTTTAGATGGTGTTTTGTTTATAAAGTACATTCAGAATACCAGTAATTGTTGAAATTTATTTTGTGCGAGATCGTGAGTATTTGCTTGGTTTCCGCACAAAACCAATACGCGCTAAGTCTAAAATTCCACATTCAGTATTCCCAACCTAACACACATAACAATTTCCCTCTTCTTATCGCTTAAGTGACATATTGATTTTACTGCTTTAGGCTTTTAACATATTATTTTTAGAGACGTTCAATATAGTAATAATTATAAATTGGAAACTTACCACTGCAATTTCACCTAAATTGCACTGTTAATTATTGTTTTTAAATATTTGCAAAAATTAAGTAAACTCTACAACTCCACTAAAGTTACTGCATTTCGTGATGCATGTAACATTAAGGAAGCCGTTTGTTTTAAGTTCGCATTTATAGACAGGGGGAAAAAAAGATAGACGTATATCACGGCCTGCTGGAGTATAGTAAACACAGAAAACATTTTAAAGCAACAATGTTGAAGATAGATTTTTTTTTCCAAAATTGCTGTCACTGAACAGAAACCAAGATTGAGATTTCATTGCAACTAATTAGAAATTCCTCTTTCAGGTATGTAATAAACGATCTTCGTACAAAATAATGTACGATACAAGAGCGGTATGTTTTCTTTCAATTCTCGGAAATTAAAAAAGCTCAACTACGTTTCGCTTTTTCAAACTTTTCCTCGAACATGAAAACTTCAACATACCGCTCTTGTAACGCATATTACTATTCTGAACATATCATTATTTTGTGTACAGATTTTGTTATAAAGTAATGAGTAAATCAAAATAAATTAGAAGTCAAAATTATTAGATAGAAGATTACACTTAAGCTAGTTGTGATAGTGAATGACTATAAGAACGTGCTAGAAAGCAAAAACTGATGCCATGACTTTTAAATAAAAGTCAAGAGCATGGGAGTCTATAGCTAGGTTATAATAATGCAAAACGTAATACTGATATAATATTGTGCTATGAATTTGCTTAAATTTAGTTTTAATTATTAAAAAAATTACTATTTCTTTATAATGATGAAATTGTGAACTATTTTTACCTGTGTGTTATATGTTCCAATAATCATTAATCAATCCCAGCACGCTTTAAGCAGTGTCCATTTTTAGACTGAATCTTGCCAGAAATTCTTCATTGTTACACTCGTTTAATAGATAAAGTCTGTGCCTTATTTTCTTTGTTTCCGAACTCTCAAAAATACATTATATGTAATTCATCATCACTATCAGAGATTCATGTCTAATGCAGCTGCCATTTTACATTTTATTTTCTAGATATAAATTTAACAAGTACTGAAAGCATGGAATAGCTTATTCAGAAGTTATCCTCCGAATAATGCAATATTCCAAGTTGTACAACACATTTCTCGTATAACCACGGAATTAATTTTAAGAGGACTTTATTCCGTGTTCGTACAACTGGACCTAAGTGGGCTTGTATAATGTCAGATAAAGAATGGAATGGAATTAGAATTTACAGAAGAAGGACACTATGGCCCAGCACTGCGACCTGTTACGATCTAATGCGCATTCCCAAACCCACACTGGCTGACTACACTAAGGTTCGCTGCGTAACGAGGTTTCGAGCAGGCACCCTCCCGTCCCTAGGCCGGCCACAGCCATGCGTCGCCATCCAGCGATCGGGCAATGCTATGGAATGATGACGAAATGGAGAAATGATGACGGAATTATGTAGATGCCTAAAATGGGGAAAAATGGGCGAATCCCGGAAAAAACCCCGACCACCACCACCACTACTGCTACCACTAGTACTACTCATCTGTCATTTTACCGAAAGTACTGACTTCAGGGGAGAGGATGGTATTTTTTGGTGAAAAATGAGTAAATTTAAAAAAAAAATTGTTTCTCTAAAATACTCTGTGATATGTGTGGAATGCATAGCATAACATTTTATGGGTATTTGTGCCCTTATCGGATACTGAGTCGCTGTTTTTAAACTTCCTGCGTTATGGATTTTTAAATCACTCGCCCAATTTTATTGTTGTTTCCGGTAAATTAAATTTTCAAAAAAAAAAATTTTTTTCTTTAAAATACCCTTTGATATGTGTGGAATCCATCGCATAACATTTTGTGGGTATTTGTGCCCTTATCGGATGTTGAGTCGCCATTTTTAAATTTCCTGCGTTATGGATTTTTAAATCACTCACCCACTTTTATTGTTGTTTCCGGTAAATTAAATTTTCAAAAAAAAAAAATTATCTAAAATACTCTGTGATATGTGTGGAATGCATAGCATAACGTTTTGTGGGTATTTGTGCCCTTATCGGATGTTGAGACGTCATTTTTAAACTTCCTGCGCTATGGATTTTTAAGTCACACGCCCACTTTTATCGGTTTCCAGTAACTTCATTTTTTTGCTACATTACAAGACAAAAATGGGTATATTATCTGAACTATTAAAGATACATGCATGACATTTAGAACACACATTCTTTAGACTATTAGGAAAAGTTTCTCTGTAACAGAATTTTCTTAATTGATTTAATTTTAAATATACGTCCGTTTGTTTGCAAGAAAGGAAATCAGAAAACTGTTATTAAATTTTAATTATTTATTTTACAAACCTAGGGACTAATATCGATATTCTATTACAGACAGTTTGTAGAACATGCTTTTGCAAATACATTGCAAAAAGGAGTTTGAATCTATCTTTAAAAACGGTTGAGATATATCGGTTTTAGTATAATCCTGCACTGGGTATATTTTTTTTTTTTCAAATTTGGGCCCCAAATATTTTTTTCAAAATATTTATATTTGGTTGAGTTCCTACAGCTATGAGCTCTCTACATACAAAAAATTAATATTTTACACCAAACAGGAAAAAAGTTTTAAAAAATACCATCCTCTCCCCTTCACAAATAGTAGAATGGTTAGAATGGTGGCAGGGAAAATAAAATTATTCAAAGAAAGCACGCTCCAATATAATTTTTGTCCAGCACAAAAACCGTCTAGTTCAGCAGCTTCTGAGTCAGGGTATGCAACATGGGAAGTCTACATTATTATTTACCCGCTCGCGTTATGGTGCGCCCCAGTTTTTCCGTTGTATATAAAGGAATAAGGTCGTATATAAAGAAATAAGGTTCCTCCATACTGAGACTATGAAAATATCTCGACTCATCTCCAGAAAACAGCTTAAACCTTGAGATTATGCAATACATTATACAGTTTTAGGAGGTATAGATTCAAACCCTTGTTGTCATAGAGACAAGGGACAAGACGAGGAAAGAACAAAGCACAATCTTCCAGGCAATCTCCTTGGAGAACAAGAAATTTCTACCTCTCGGCTTTTGTTTTTCCTTTAGAATTAATTATTCAATCTCCGGTATGAAACCAGGCTTGACTTTGTTTGAACTTTCTTCTTAAAATAGAACATCGCAAGCTTGCGATATTTTAGGACTCTTATTTTTGTTTTTACCTGAGATATTAAAAGTTGCTATTTTTACATGAGATGGGATATTAAAAGTTATTATGAGTGAAAATTTAATGTCTTTGTTAAGAGGAAACCAGCGAATAGGGATTATAAAGAATGGACACTGAGCGAATTTTCCTGTGTTTTGTTTCTCTGTGCACCGGCGTTTAGTTCCACTTTCAAGCGCTAGAGGTTAGCGTAATCGAGCATACGCTAAGATAATAATTGAGAATAGAGTTGAGACACAGAATCCAAACATCGTCTACCTTATTGCATAATCCAATAACGCTTTGCTTCAGATAAATTCAAGTTAACAGCTTTTCCTTATTTCTTAGTGACAAACTAGTTGTAATAATAATTGTTTATATTTTATATATAATAAATTATATTATAAAATAATATAATACATTATAAAATAAAGTATCAAATTCGTTTAATATTTGTATACAATATAATATAGGTATATAGTTTTACTTCTCATAGGAGTTTTGTTTTTCCATTTTCAGCATTATCAAATCATTACATATTTTAATTGTCGTTGGGGTCAACGTCTCAACTCTCATTTTAAAGGAACTCTAGAGTCTACACATTACAGTTAATGACGGATTTATTATTTTATCGGTCCAATTTATTTTATTTGAGTACATAATATATCTAGATGTATTAAATATAGTCTATATGTTACATTTCCGCTGTGTCGACTGCTAGCTGGTGTGATGTCAGCGCCAACTCCTGGGAGAAAGCAGAATCTCACGCTCAAACAGGTTTGAAGGTCATTGAAATCAGTCCTGCTACATCAAAGGTACCGACGCGAAGTGTCCATACTGTATAATATCTATACTCTGAGGAAACGAACTACATACGTTACGCTGTGCTGTAGACATATATAAATAAGAACTTGAAACAACTACTGAAATAAAAAATAAGCTATACACATGAAATTCAACAGGAGAGTCAGAAAAGAAGCTACAAAAATTGCTTCCAACTCACAAATAACACCAATGCAATTTCGACACAGATTGTCGATTACCCTAAAGTCAATAAACTTCAATATGTTTAATACGGAGCTAAACAGTAGCAAATATATCGCATCATTTGTATAATAAGGTTTGGAAATAAGGACCTGTGCCGAGGCTCAGAATTGGTCCAAGTATTGCTTCTCAGATCCTGCTATATTCCTCCTAGCCTGTAATCTATAATAAAATGTTTACTTATGGAGTTCACTCTTTCAGCATTTCCCCCCCCCCATTTTTAGTAGGTTACTTTACAACGCTGTATCAACATCTTAGATTATCATGAGATGAAGGTGATAATGCCGGTGAAATGAGTCCGGGGTTCACCACCGATAGTTACCCAGCATTTACTTATAATGGGTTGAGAAATCTTAACTAGAAATGTTTAATATCAGCTACTATAGTCCCATCGTTCTAATTTCCGGCAGCCAATCACGTTGCAGGTCGGCTACATTTAAAAGTGTGCGTCTTGTGATTCGCTGATGAAGATGTTAAGCATTTCCTAAGGCTGGATAAATACTTAATATATAATCGCCCGCCATTTTGGCTCTTTCGTTGGCTTTCGCAGAAAGCACACGAGGACGTTATTTGCCGCTCAATTATTTGCTGAATTATAGTGCGTTTGATTTATTATCATAGGAGCTACGGCATGATAATGTTTAACGGTGTGGAAATAGATCCCTCGTCTGATAGCTCGACAAAGAAAGAACAAAAATGGCGAACGATGCTACCTACCAAGACTTTATAGAGCTTTTACTTCCTAAGACGTAAGCAAAGAGGAGGAGTCACGCCGGGAATAACAGCGTCGCGACTATAACACTGAATTTCCTTTTTTAGTTAAAATTTGTGACAAAATATTGTGTGTACCTTTCTCAATCAATCAATAGCTATCAGGGTTTAGGCCATTTGGCCTGTTCCGTCTCAGGTGAAAAGCTGGTCTCTCCATCGCTTCTTCGGGCGTCCACGATCTCGGTATCCAAGGGGTCTGTAATTTAATAATCGCCTGGGTAATCTATCATTTGGCATCCGTAGAACATGCTCATGCCAGTTGCTCCGATACTTGTGGATTGTCTCTGTAATGGCTGCGATATTTAGTTCTTGTCGGATGTCTTCATTATATTTATGGTCATAGAGAGTGTAGCCTGCTAGCGGTCTTAGTAATCTCATCTCAGCTGCTTCTATTCTTTTCAGTTGACTAGTTGTTAGAGTCCAAGTTTCTGATCCATATAGCAAAGTTGGAATGGCCATTGTTTTGTAGAATTTCAAAATTGTGTCTTGCCGGATCTTCTTAAACAGTGTATTTCTAATTATTCTTATGGCTCGGAAACATGACAGCCACTCTTCTTGGAATTGGTAATCCCTCATAAACCCCCATCCACTACTCAACCCCTAGCCGTGTGGCAGAAATACAATAGATCCCAGCATTGCCAAATATAGCAGTCATTGCCTCTTAGCTTTCACTCGTTAGTGTCTTTTCAGACATTTGTCGACATGTTGTT
Source organism: Periplaneta americana (assembly GCA_025594305.2). Taxonomy (NCBI): domain Eukaryota; kingdom Metazoa; phylum Arthropoda; class Insecta; order Blattodea; family Blattidae; genus Periplaneta; species Periplaneta americana. Next base: position 18,523,341 of record JAJSOF020000033.1, read on the forward strand.
TTATACCGTTGTGCGCTTCAATATGTCTAATTTATTCCGGCCATGATTAATGAGTGTTGGAGCAGATGATCCGCAGTCAGGCCTCCTGATTCACCTGAAGATCCAGGACCATCACGACAAGAACAAATAACACCGTCGAAGAAAACAGAATATCTTATTTGCAGAGGAGCGTAGGTAAGAAAACGAAGTGTTAATATTGTGTTTAATGTTAGGAATTTTATCCATAGAGTAATCGAAAGGTGCGACAGTTTGATAAGTAAAAATCTTAATCACTTAACATCGGACGCAACCGGCGGCGTGGTATTACTACAGTAAAAAATATATCGGCCATAGAAATTAAGAATTACAGTTCACCAACTAAAGAGAAAATAAACAAACTAAAATAGAATTCGGTAAGATAGACGATTTTATGCGTGATTTACTTCGTCGAACAGTATGTGAACAGTACGCGAAAGAGATATCGCCAACAGCAAATAAACTTGCGGAAATATTCTGGCCTGATTTGTACATTATGTTTAAGAATGCAGAAAAAATTTCATTCGATTCTATCCAGCACTATCCAGGGTTTTTAAGGAATATAGTTTGCGAAGAAGAAAAAAAAGCTCATGCCGTTTTCCACTTAACAGCTATTATAGCCAATGCCGCACTTTACAATAAAAATCATAACTTCAGAACTAATAAAGAGCCACTGGCGTAGCTCAGTTGGCTGAACGTTCGCAGATCACAATGACTTCAAGAATTGGCAACTCAGCTAAGGGTTTATCACTTGCGCGTGCCTGCAGTTAACTGGTGAAGGGGATGAGGGAAGGTCGTCATGTTTTCGTGCGAAGTATAGCAGCTGTTGAAATTTGGCTAATTTATTATCTATAGCTCGAGAATGAATATAGGAGAGATTACAGCCAAGGTAAGTAAAAGCATTTACTTGCTCTACTCCAGAGTTATTGGTAACTATTTTAGTTCTTATAGAATTTTTAACAACTACCTTTCTTCCTTACTGAAATGTATGAATGGATTCATTTACTAGACGGCTGAATAAACAAAATATTCTATTCGATGTCGAAGAAAATTAATTCCAAAATTGCAAGCAGCTCCGGTTTTCATTCACGCAACGGTTGATTTTTTAAATGAATTATTAAGGAAACAGAGCAGAACTTCATGTGCTGATTAAATTTACTGTGTAAATGTTATTCTTATTTCATCTGTTTTACATGCTTTTAAATACCAACTTACAAATCAGAAAGATATAAGAGAGGGTATATTGTTGGACGGGCACTAAAAACAGGCTCACGTTGCGGACTTCCTGGGTTGTGTGCTCAGCACGGTACAGAGTCACCGATGACACAAAGCAGCATATGACAAGGGACAAATACCCACTATCGTGAACAGAAAATAAATTTGCTCCTATGCCCACACAGCGAATGGAACCAAGAACCGGATGGGAAGCGTGTTCACTATCTAAAAATCTACTATGGCGACATTAATATTATTAATGAAAACATTATCATAACTGCAATTATCATTTGTGCGATTTCGTCCGTATTTGCTTGATTTCCGCACAAAACCAATCCGCGGAAAGTCTAAAATTCAACATTCAGTATTCCCAACCTACCACACATAACAATTTCCCTCTTCTTACCGCTTAAGTGACATATTGATTTTACTGCTTTAGGATTTTAACATATTATTTTTAGAGACGTTCAATATAGTAATAATTATAAATTGGAAACTTACCACTGCAATTTCACCTAAATTGCACTGTTAATTGTTGTTTTTAAATATTTGCAAACATTAAGTAAACTCTACAACTCCACTAAAGTTACTGCATTCGTGATGCAAGTAACATTAAGGAAGCCGTTTGTTTTAAGTTCGCATTTATAGACTGGGGGGAAAAAAGACAGACGTATATCACGGCCTTCTGGAGTATAGTAAACACAGAAAACATTTTAAAGCAACGATGTTGAAGATAGATATTTTTGTTTTGCAAATTTGCCGTCATTGAACAGAAACCAAGATGGAAATTCCTCTTTCAGGTATTTAATAAACGATCTTCGCACAAAATAATGTACGGTACACGAGCGGTATGTTTTCTTTCAATTCTCGGAAATTAAAAAAGCTCAACTACGTTTCGCTTTTTTCTAACTTTTCCTCGAACATGAAAACTTCAACATACCGCTCTTGTAACGCATATTACTATTGTTCCTATTTTATACCTATAATCTTCAAATCACTACAGAGAAGCTAATACTGAATTTCACACTTTTAGTTAAAACTATTGATATAATATTGCGTGTATTTCCTCGAGTATACAGGGTGATTCACGAGGATTTACCGCCATTTACGGAGCTTATTTCCGAAGGCATTTGAGCAAAAAATGCCATACAAACATGGATCCTATTCTCAATATTTACAGAGTTGCTGTGGACGCGTGATCTTGTTCAGAGTGCAGTCCCCAGCCAGCGCGAGCGCTACGGAAATCAAAGATAGCCGTATGCAGTTACGTAGAGCGACGAGTGCCGTTCACAAGCGTGCGGCCAAGTGTACTCAAGCGGACGGCGACATTTTTTAAAATGTCTTGTAAACTCTCCAAGACTGTAAATTACGATGCAAAATAGAACTGTAAATAATTAAGTCGGTGGAAGTGGTGTGATTTGTAATAATTTTTGTGATAAGTGCGTAAGAATAATGTAATTTTCTAGTTAGAAATATAAAAAAAATGTCTGTACGAAGCAACTAAGGAGTTCACAGCACATTTTTAGCTTCATAATACTTGCCAATTAAAGAAATGATACTTCTGAATGGTTCATTCTCTATTTGTATTATTCTTTTACCTTCAAACTAAAGAAAAAACGTATTTTACAAACAACTTTAGATTAGTGTAACTCTGAAAATATTGAGAATAGGAATTATGTTTACATAACATTTTTTGCTCAAAAATGTCTTCAGAAATAAACTCCGTAAGGACGGTACATCCTCGTGAATCTCCCTGTATATGACACATTTCGAAGATTTCAGTTCACTATAAGTGGTAGAATTACTTTTGCATTATTACTTACTTACTTACTTACTGGCTTTTAAGGAACCCGGAGGTTCATTGCCGCCCTCACATAAGCCCGCCACTGGTCCCTATCCTGAGCAAGATTAATCCAGTCTCTACCATCATATCCTACCTCCCTCAAATCCATTTTAATATTATCTTCCCATCTACGTCTCGGCCTCCCCAAAGGTATTTTGCCTTCCGGCCTCCCAACTAACACTCTATATGAATTTCTGGATTCGCCCATACGTGCTATATGCCGTGACCATCTCAAACGTCTGGATTTTATGTTCCTAATTATGTCAGGTGAAGTATACAATGCGTGCAGCTCTGTGTTGTGTAACTTTCTCCATTCTCCTGTAACTTCATCCCTCTTAGCCCCAAATATTTTCCTAAGAACCTTATTCTCAAACACCTTTAATCTCTGTCCTCTCTCAAAATGAGAGTCCCATTCCGAGGCTTACTGTTAAGTTTCGTAACAAGCTGTTTTTTACGGTGATGGGTTGTTAGCCCTTCGCCCAACCCCCAAGCTGGAGGACCACCCCTTATCGGCTGTCCACGACTGCTTATTCAATATATTCGCAGCTACCCTCCATATCTGGAGGCCGTCTCCTCTATCGGCAACCTGAGGACGCGCCATGCCGTGGTGATAGGGACCCACAATACTTTTGCATTATTATTATTACTATTATTATTATTATTATTATTATTATCATTATCATCATTATCATCATCAAAACGTTATTATCACAGTTGAAATTATAATTTTGGGACCATCGATTCAAAATTAGTTTTTTCCATCTTAGCATTTTTTTCGTGAAGTGAAAAAATTTGGTCTCCTGCGACCAACAATTCCTTTTTAACATCATAGTAAAGTGGGAGAAAACTCGTTTTGTTTCGTTACCGAATTCTGTGTTCATAGAATATAGAAAAAATGCTTTATCTTCAATTTTTAATAATGGAGTAAACACTATGCTCCTCATTTTTTCTTAAGGCGGTGTAATATAACCTCGAAATCAGTATCAGAGAAGCAAACAGATATTTCCCCTTTAGTTAAAACTGTTGAAATAATATTGTGTGTACCTTCCTCATGTAGTAAAATACATGAGCAGGTTCACTTACTAGACGGGTTGAATAAACAAAATATTTTATCAGAGGAAGGAAAAAACCTAACAGAACAACGGAGCCAGCATCTCTGGTTTTCATTCATACAACTGTTTATTTTATACATGAATCAAACTTCTGGTTGTTGAGAAAACACAGCAGGATCCATAAGCTGATTTAATGTGTACTGCATTGTTAGTTATGCTTCAGGAGAAAGTACAACTCTCTTCCAAGTGGCTTGCTTAACGTCTGATTGAACGCTGTTTATATTAGGTTAAAAATAAAGATTTCCTTGTTTTTCGATTTAGGCCCACGGTTAGCTAAACCACTACGTCCTTCCGGCAGCTCACTACTAGACTGCAGATTTATTATTTCGTAAACACGAGATCGATCACCGACGCTGACTGAAATATTACTTCTAATGCACAAGCTCAGAGATCGACGGTTTTGAAGTGGAATAATATACAGTGTGTTAAAAATAACGTTTCTGCGAGATTGTGCGTATTTGGTTGGTTTCCGCACAAAACCAATCCGCGGTAAATCTAAAATTCCACATTTAGTATTCCCAACCTACCACACATAACAATTTCCCTCTTCTTACAGCATAAGTGACATATTGATCTTACTGCTTTAGCTTTTAACATTATTTTTTGAGACGTTCAATATAGTATAATTTTAAATTGCAAACTTACTACTGCAATTTCACCTAAATTGCACTGTTAATTATTGTTTTTAAATATTTGCAAAAATTAAGTAAACTCTACAACTCCACTAAAGTTACTGGATTCGTGATGCAAGTAACATTAAGGAAGCCGTGATAAATTCAACAAGATTCCAGATGCCGATGTTATTACTACAATATGTTATATAAATAATATTGTTAAAATATTAAAATGAAAAATAAATCATTACATAACCTTACCGTTTGTTTTAAGTTCGCATTTATGGACTGGGGGAAAAAAAAGAAAGACGTATATCACAGCTTGCTGGAGTATAGTAAACACAGAAAAAAATTTTAAAGCAACAATGTTGAAGACAGATATTTTTGTTTTACAAATTTGCTGTCATTGAAGAGAAACCAAGATGGAGATTTCATTGCAACTAATTAGAAATTCCTCTTTCAGATATGTAATAAACGATCTTCGCACAAAATAATGTACGATACACGAGCGGGATGTTTTCTTTCAATTCTCGGAAATTAAAAAAGCTCAACTACGTTTCGCTTTTTATAACTTTTCCTCGAACATGAAAACTTCAACATACCGCTCTTGTAACGCATATTACTATTACAACGTTTCAGGGACGATGAAGGAGGTAAAAACAAACATCTTTTGTAAGTGACAAAACTTTGACAGATGCGCCATTTATTGTGTACGTAAGTGTTAGTGTAATCCATAAGGAACGAGACCAATTGTCGCTTTAGAGGTGGTGTTCAAACTGCCGTCCATTCAAGGCATTGCACAACTGGTACCTTCGTACTATGGAGTGTCTGCAACGCTCAAAAAGGCTAACATTGTCTCTAATAACATGTGCAGCTTCAACAACGCGAGCAACTAAGTCTTCTGCCGTATCGATGGATGTCTCATACACAAGACGTTTCATATCTCCCCACAAAAAGAAATCCAGTGGGTTAGGTCCGGTGATCGAGGTGGCCACGGCACCAGCCCATCCCTGCCAATCCTACGATCGGAGAAAGTAGCATTTAGATGGTTCCTGACACGACAATCAAAGTGTGGAGGGGCACCGTCATGCTCAAACCATATTTGTTCTCTGATGTGCAATGAGATATTTTCTAAAAGTTCTGCTAGGACGTCGCGTAGAAAAACAAAACAATTAACACCACGGAGAGTTTAGGGAGCCTTTTAACTTGTTGCACACACAGCAGTACAAACAGAACTAACCAGTGTGTGTTGTGATGGAAGTCAAGCCATCTACCCCTCAGGCCATCTTGCGGCAAAATGGCGCATCTGCTAAAGTTTTGTCACTTAAAAAAGATGTTTGTTTTTACCTCCTCTATCATCCCTGAAGCGTTGTAAACGATATTTTTAACACCCTGTATACAGGCTATGGGGAAATTATAATGGGGAGTTGTATGTCTTTATTTACACTGCAAGTGGGCAAGCACCCGGTGGCAGTAGTAACTTAATTATACACAATAAAAATAATACACAATGCAATTAAATACACATTATAATTATACACTATAATTACATTAATAATAATTCATAAAATAACCTAATTAATAAGTGAAACTAATTTTCTATTACAACCCACATATGTATAGGTATGTTCTCTTAAGAGTAAATTAAAGTTTCGTCTAGTATTGTAAATATAATAAAATGTGTGTTTTTTATCCAATGCCACCAAGTTGTCATTTGACATTTCTGGTCTCTCCTGGCAATGGCTTAATTGTAACCCACTTCTGAGGTTGGGGCACCTGGAAGGCGGAGTTACGCTGCCTCGTTGATATTATGATAGGATGATTATGAAGTGCCAGGAGAGGTTTTAAATCTAAGTCTAACCTAATTTCCAGACCATGGAAAAACACAGGAATATTCATTCACCTTTAAGGAAAAGTTCTTAAGTCCTAACCGGGAATCGAACACGGTACTTCATGAACTGTAGTCAGAAGCTCCGACCACTAGCCCACGAAGCTGATCAGAAAATCTATATATATAATTTGAACTGATAATGGAAATTACGGGAAAACGGCTGAACGGATTTTAATAAATGGCCCCTCATTTTGAAGCTTGGAACCCAAAGTTTTTCGGAAAAGTAGTAGTTTTCAGTGAAATGTCAATTTTCCTACATAATTTTCCTATTTTCCAAAATCCATCTGTTGTCAGTTTTGAGAACTAATTTTATCGAATCACGGCCGACTTGATTGAATTTCAGAACAAAGCACACACTACAATAAACAATAGGCTATTACACGAAGGCCATGACCTGCAGGATTGCCGACATATTTAGAGCTCAATTCAATTTGTTATTAAAAACTGCTTCTGCAGTATATAATTTTCTGAGTGCAGCTGTGTATTGGATATTCAAATCTACGAAACTTGAGGTGGTTTGATGACATTATTATCATTAGAAATTAAATATTATTATAGTTAATACCGTGATGCATCTATTTTTCATTAATTGTACATAATATTGATGCTATATTGATGACATGAAAGTGAAACGTTTTGAGGTTATGTAAGTAAATGCAGAGAATATCTTAATTTAGATCTTCATTTCTATAATTTACTGAGTGGCTGCTATATATAACTACAAAACTTAAGTAAGATAATAATATTGTTATTAAAAATCAAATATTTTTATACTTATTAGCCCAGTGGGGTTGAGTCTTTTCATATACTTAATGGCGGTGTAGTGTAGATATTGATATGTGTCATTGTCAAGGTATTGGCTCGACAGAGCGCTAAAATTACATTCCTAAGGGAAGATCAAAAGTATTACTTACTGATAAAATAAGAGGCCTAGAAAATTTTGTAGTCTCCAGATCATTTCAGCAAGATCTCTCAGTAGGATAAAATGATTTTACGCTCTACATTTCAAGTTCTACATGCAGCAGCTATACGAAAATGCTATTGTTCGAAAGTTTAGCAAACCTGACATTTTTTTAACTTTCGCCTACAATCCACAATGACCTGAAATAGTTACTGCTATCGTCCTGACATTGATACTTGCGTTTTCGCGTTGAAACTCAAAAACTGAAGTTGGATAGGTTCAAGAAAAAGCATTTGGCCTAAAAAAATCCATTCAGAGGGAGTATGTTTCATTATTATGGAAGCAAATAACTATCAAAAAGACAAGTATTCTTCATTGAAAATAAATCTGAAAAATGTTTATTTGAACGTCTAACGAACTTAGTTTGCAGCAGCATTTGCTGCACAAGCCACTAGTTGTATATAATCGTTATGATTTTTGTGATAATACTTCGGTAATGTATATTATATTTTAAAGACATTACATCCAGAAAAGATAATCTAGAAAGGTAATCGATAGGTTTTAAGCATATTTTAACTATTATTTTTTGTAATAATGATTGTTTAATAATGATGATGTACAGAGACCGGAACTTTGGTAGAATGCCACACCTTCCGGTACAACCACTATGTTACGACTTATCTCAACTAATCAATAATGAGAGCGACGGGCGATGTGTACATATTTTAGAGCCAAAATCATTAATATAAAAAATAATGTATGGTAAGCAATTATTATTGTTAGTAATATTAAATCCTTGGTATATAAATAATAGTAACAGTATAACTACAGATCTCATTTTAATAATTAGAAAAAATATGGTGATTCTATATATTCATAAGCTTGTAGGACGGTAAAATAAATTCCTAATACAACTGTAAAGAACAGGCCGTGTTAAGTATATCTTCATTTTGAAAGTGTATCTCTACCAATTATACCTTTGTGATTGAAACGTCACAGTTATATGTTGCCCTTTTCTGCCTTTTTAATATAAATGCTTAATGTACAAAAAAAATGCTTTTTTGCCTTAATTTGATTATTTATCTATTATTTATTAATTTATTATTAAAATTTGCCTACAAGTATATTTTAATTTATTTCTATAACCGCTACAATGAAACTGACTTCACTGAATTATTGTCTTTCAGTCAGTTCATATTCTCTTTGCAACAATGAATGCTGCTGTCCAAAAAGTAAAACAGTAAGCGTTTTAATTATCACTTGTGTTTATTCGACAAGGCAACAATGGGTGTGCGTCTAACGTTATTTTTACTTACTTACTGGCTTTTAAGGAACCCGGAGGTTCATCGCCGCCCTCACATAAGCCCGCCATTGGTCCCTATCCTGAGCAAGATTAATCCAGTCTCTACCATCATATCCTACCTCCCTCAAATCCATTTTAATATTATCTTCCCACCTACGTCTCGGCCTTCCCAAAGATCTTTTTCCCTCCGGCCTCCCTACTAACACTCTATATGCATTTCTGGATTCGCCCATACGTGCTACATGTCCTGCCCATCTCAAACGTCTGGATTTTATGTTCCTAATTATGTCAGGTGAAGAATACAATGCGTGCAGCTCTGCGTTGTGTAACGTTCTCCATTCTCCTGTAACTTCATCCCTCTTAGCCCCAAATATTCTCAAACACCCTTAATCTCTGTTCCTCTCTCAGAGTGAGAGTCCAAGATTCACAACCATAGAGAACGTTATTTTTCTTTCGGTTTTCATTGTGACGTTGTTGTAGCTATCTAAATGTTTCATATCGCAACACATCAGTCAACCAAACACAAAAATGCACTTTCCAAGGCTACTGGGAAGAAGATTTCTTTGCTTCCAACAGTAATTGCAACATCGAATCGAAAATCTCAATTTGCATTCGACTTATATGTAAAGCTTTTCTTGCTGCCGAAATTCCTTTGTGGAAAGTGCAAGGTTTTTGTAATTGCGTTTTATTGCGTATTTTAGCTATTTATGATGCCTTTTTGCCTGCCTATTTTAGCTATTTATGATGTCTTTTTGCCTGCCTATTTTAGCTATTTATGATGCCTTTTTGCCTGCCTATTTTAGCTATTTATAATGCCTTTTTGCCTGCCTATTTTAGCTATTTATGATGCCTTTTTGCCTGCCTATTTTAGCTATTTATGATGCCTTTTTGCCTGCCTATTTTAGCTATTTATGATGTCTTTTGCCTGCCTATTTTAGCTATTTATGATGTCTTTTTGCCTGCCTATGTTAGCTATTTATGATGTCTTTTTACCTGCCTATTTTAGCTATTTATAATGCCTTTTGCCTGCCTATTTAAGCTATTTATGATGTCTTTTTGCCTGCCTATTTTAGCTATTTATGATGTCTTTTTGCCTGCCTATTTTAATGATTCACAATGCCTAAACGTCCGGTCTCTGATGATGTAATTTTTGGAGCTGAACGAAACGTGAATGGAGACAAATAACTTATTTCCCATTCACGCACAGCGTAAGAATCCTTTCACTCGACATCAGAGATATCACAAGCTCACCGAGAGACAAATGTGTGGTTTAGAACCGACTGTGAGTTACAGGCCATGTCTTTATAATACCTTGAACATCTTCTGAAAGATGCTCTCGGAAGCGACGCAAACAAAAATTCACTCAACTCGCATAGCAGTCATTCTCTCGTTCTTCGGATTACGAAGGCAGACTTCTTCACAAATGAAAGACACGTTACTGCGGAAGAGAATTTATCATTCTGACGGAAGGGAAATAACTCCTACCAAAAAAAGAAGACATACTTCACGCAGTGAACAGAAGGAAAAGTATGCGGACGCCCCCAAGTTCAAAGAACTCTGGTCCGAAAGAGAGAACAAATATTTTAAGACCTGAAACTGAGCACAATCTATATTCCACCCCCACTGCTTCCATACGCTCCCCCTCCATTTTACTTGATAAACCGTCGTGTCAAAAGAAACTGCACTGGCTGTGACGAACGAGAGAATTTCTTTGTCTAATTTTCTTCGCTCCAGAACTTTAACTCAATTCGTTTTTCGTGACTTTACAGTTAAAAGTTATAGTTGTAGAAGTCCTACCAATAATTTTATATTTCAAACTATGTTATATTCATATTCTTTATTTGCCTGAAGGTACAAGAATACAAGAGGCCTCGTCAATGTGATAATATAAAAAAACCAATGTGTCAATATTTAAAATATTAAAAGAGTTAAAAATAATAAAATTTACCTAAAATACTACATCATTTTCAAAAAATTCATTCATATTATAAAAGGGATTATTTTGTAGCCATCTCTTAATCTGAAGTTCAAATTGCGTTTCATTAAGTGCCTTTATATTTGTAGGTATCTTATTATATACTTTTATTGCAGTAATTACATAGCTTGATTGTGTTTTTGCAACCTGACATGTGGTACATTTAATTGATCATTATTTCTTGTTTCATAGCGATGCAGATCTACTATACTTGTATAATTAGTAATATTCTTGTTTACATACATTAAAAGTTCAAAAATATATAGATTGTAGACTGTCATAATCTTTTCATTTTTTAAAAGAGCTCTACATGATAGTCTGGGTGGTGACATTGTTATAATACGAACTGCCTTTTTCTGCAGTAACAGAATGTTTGGAAGGTCAGAACTATTTCCATAAAAAAGTAATCCATATCTAATAACACTTTCAAATAGTGCATAGTAAACTTGTTTTAAAAAATGTTTGGGAATCTCGTACATGATACTTCTCAAGAGATAAATTACTCTAGAAATTATTTTACATATATAACTGACATGGCTATTCCACCTTAGTTTAGGATCCAAAAACATACATCTTTACAGATTCATTTATCACACTAGCCGTACCCGTGCGCTCCGCTGCACCTGTTAGAAAAAAATATAAAGTAATTACATAATTAAAATAGGACGTTCGATCCAGGGAACAACTTTTACAACAGCGCAAGATAATCTGCTTCGCTCATTACCCAATTCTTTTGTATTGCATTTATTGCATATATATTTTATGTATTTTAACACGATTCAATTGAGCATAGTTAAAATTTGAATTATAAAATAATGGATTGCTAAGCTAACGTACTATTACTGCATACTAAATCAATACACTCTCGTTGTTCGTTAATTCTCTGAGATTAAAATGAGTGTACATAAATATTATTTTAAGAAATACAGAAAACGAATGTACAAAATAGCCTGTCAAATTTTCTCTGCATAAGAAGCTATTTTAATCTTACCTGTCCTCCATTTACTCAGACGTTACTGTAATAACATTATAGCATTATGTCCATCTAGAGAAACTACACTTTCCAATGGTGAAATAATAATTATATATACAAATCGGTTAATTTAGCTTCTGATATTACTTCATACAAACACAGAAACATTCTCTGTAGGCTATGTTTAATAGCTTTCGATTGTTGATGTCCAAGGCCCCTGTTTCGATTGTTGTTGTCCAAGGCCCCTTATAGACGAAGTCATTTGTTCTTAATTCATTGCACCGTCTTAGATGGCGTTATTTTAATTTTAAAACTCATTTATCTCATTAAATATCAGTCCTATCAAAATTTTGTAAAGAATAAACCTTATCGGCAATCAATTTTAAAGAAACTTCTATTATGTAACATTTTTCACAAAAATCAATAATAAGCGAGATATTTCGATTTATTTAATTCAGGCCCCCTTATAACCCCCTTTTTAAATAATGTATTTTGAATGCCATATAACCTATAATCTAAGTTATAACGAACTTAATTTATATTCCAATTTTCATATAAATCTGTTCAGCCATTATCGCGTGAAAAGGTAACAAACATACAGACAGACATACAAAGAAAAATTTCAAAAAAGCGATTTTCGGTTTCAGGATGGTTAATTATATATGTTAGGACCAATTATTTTTGGAAAATCGAAAATTACCAGAAAAATTTCGGCTACAGATTTATTATTAGTATAGATTACATATCCATACATAAGAAATTGAAAATAGTTTTTAAGTTAGTTGTTCGCTCTTGTATATTTTACTGCTTTTAATATTACTAATACTTCTCATCATAATGATCTTAACAACATGGGGGTCATGACCGATCAGCCGGCTGTTGGCCTCACGTCCACATGCCAAAGCAGAGGTGGACGATCATCCAACCAGAATGGAGGTATCGTGTGGTTAACACGATGATCCCTCCAGCCGTTATAGCTGGCTTTAGTAACCGTATTTCGCTCCTACCATAAGCTCCCCAATTGCATCACGATGCTGGGTAAGTACCGGTCCCATACACTGGCCGAAACTTCACGAGAAAATTTTCTCCCCCCTGAGGACTCGTAACGCGAGTCCTAGGCAGGATGCCTTAGACCACGACGCTACGGCACGGGACAGTAGTTGATACAGGGTCGCTAATAAGCAAATGAAAACAATTCCTTCGTTACATGTTCATCATAACAAAACACAAATGATATTAAAGATAGTCGACCTGGTTGGCGAGTTGGTATAGCACTGGCCTTCTATGCCCAAGGTTGCGGGTTCGATCCCGGGCCAGGTCGATGACATTTAAGTGTGCTTAAATGCGACAGGCTCATGTCAGTAGATTTCCTGGCATGTAAAAGAACTCCTGAGGGACAAAATTCCGGCACATCCGGCGACGCTGATATAATATCTGTAGTTGTGAGCGGTGTAAAATAAAACATACCATTTAACATTTATTAAAGATAAGATACACACAAGCACGTTTGTATGGTATATTACAATTATTTCGCAAAACAGAAAACAATTCGACTCAAATCAAAATACGGCCGCATTCAAAGCGACGAGTATTAGAGAGTACATAATATTCCATTTCTGAGAACACACGAGTGGCTGGTGGTAAAGAGCTAAAGCCACCTTAAACCTAATTCTCTCGCCATCTGTTTCTTGACCTTAAACTTCCTCAGTGCCATTCCAAACACGTCAACCCTCATGCATAAAGTGAACGTGACGCCGGTGGAATACATCAAGTGTAGAACGCTGTCGGCAGTAACAGCCACTACCAGGTCAAAACTGCTTCTTTTTATGTTTTCGATAAAGTTACTCTGTGAACAACTGTAAGTAAATGCTGCGCACAGCTGAGGTCAGGAAATGAATTCCAAAAATCTCACAACTCTACTGTGAGCACCTTCAATCCAAATATTAAAATGCCGTATTTGGACGTCGGAATCCAAATTTCAAGTCCCTGCGATTCCAGTTGTAATTTATATATAACGGTTAGCGCAACTGGCCGCGAAACCAGGTGGCCCGGGTTCGATTCCCGGTCGGTGAAAGTTACCTGGTTGAGGTTTTTGCGGGGTTTCCCCTCAACCCAATATGAGCATATTGTGACAGCTGCAACGGGGTTTGAACACGCGTCCGACAGGGCGCGCGGCAGACGAAACGCTGGTACGGGGAGCATCTGCATGCTGAAGGGCAGAGGGGGTGTATTACGTCAACGCGACGAGGGGAGAATGTGCGCGCAGCTGCTACTTGCGGAGTGAAGGAGGGACGGACTCTCCCGAATCTTCTAGAGAAGTCCGTCCGAAGAGCAGCAGCGTGCGAGATGATTCGAGAACGGATACACGCGTCGAAATAACTCGAACCTTCCAGGATACGTCGCTGTGGTTATAAAAGAAGAAGCGCGAGGGAACTCAGTGAGAGTGTGATTCATGATTACTTCAGTGAGTAAGCCAGTGAACAGAGCAAGCCAGCCAGTCTTGTGTACCGGAGTTCGACTCGAGTGTGCGTCCGCAACTGTGTCAGCATCCGAAGGCCTGAGTTCGAGTGCAGTGGACCGCAGTTGGAGGGACCTGAGTTCGAGTACAGTGAACTGTCTCTGAAGGCCTGTGGTTCGAGATACCGTGAACTCGAGTGACTGAGCTAGAAGAACTGTGAACTGAGAACTGACAGTTCTGATTTGTAAATAGTGCTTTGTAAATATTAGTTAAGATTAACAGTTCATTGTTGTTCGTAATAGTCCAAGTAAATTGTCATAGTCGTCAGTGGAGTGCTATAACGAATACTGTGTTGAGTGAAAATTCTACTGTTGACGAGAGCGTTTAAGGTGAATTGTAGAAAGGAATTATTGTTGGAAGAATAAAATTACACTGTTGTTTAGTTTAAAAACGTTATAATATGCTCGGTAACTTTCGTTATTGGACCTCAGACTCATTTCACCAGCATTATCTAAAGTAATCTCAGACCTCGAGTGACATTTATTAGGACTATTTCGTGACTGAAATAAAAATGTAAATAATATATGTCTAAAATTCGCTCACGAAATGTTAATAATTATACATTTAGAATACTTAACCTATTCAGACATTGTGAAGTTCAAATAGATGGATATCGATTACTGCAATTGGATGTTATTCAGTAGGCCTAATGCCAATTGCGAAAAGCGAAATACAGGTTTAATAATGTTAATTACATGTACTGCACTTTTGTCTTATTATTATACCTAACAGAAATACATTTTCATTATCTGCTGAAATCATAACTTAATTTAAACATTTTATAATATAATTGCAAGTAGGCTGATTAATATATTAATTAAATGAAGAATTAGTGAAAACGCAGTTATCAAATCAGAATGAAGAAATTTAATTTCTTTTCAGATGGCCTACAATGGACATGGAATTAGAAGATGAAGATATAGATGTGGAAGTAGAATTTCGCAATTTGTTTAGTACTTCATCGTTACATTACACACTACACCGAGAACTAAGAACTGTGCAGTATGTGTGGGGACAGCTATATAGCAATGCTTATGTATTCACAGCGAGACATATGTTGCTAATCAGTGAAGCTATCTTTGTATAGATAATTAAAACACAAATGTTATTACGCCATACGGAAGGCAGTTTGATCAGAAACCTTGTATATATTACTGACTTTCTATTAATTGTTTAATTTCAATCACATAATACAAATTTTATATGCTACAATTATAGGTTAGATTACCTGTGAGAGCAGGTCAGCAGGTCAGCTGTGCTTTATTTCGACCGTTACTCCGTGCTACAGGTAAGCATTTTTTATAGCTCGACAAACGCATTCTCGCTTTCGTGTGTAACGGAACTGAAGCTGCATCTACACAGTATATAGGTGTGCCACAAGGTACAGTTTTAGGCCCACTACTATTTTTAATATACATCAATGACTTGCTAAATATTGTTATAGGAAACACATCTGGAGATATATTTGCATATGCCGATGATACAGCCGTAATTTTTAGTGGATCGAATTAGAATGATGCCTACCTAAATGCTAATAGAGGTATAAATATAATTAAGAAATGGTTAGATGAAAATTTGCTCTCATTGAACATTTCAAAAACAACTGCAGTTCCTTTTACATTAACGGCTTCTAGTCTGAGAAAAATCAAATTCGATAAGGATACAAATTTAAAAATACACAATTGCAGTAACATAAACTTGATTGATTGTAATTGCTCTATCTTGACAGAATCTACGCAAGTAAAATACTTAGGTGTTGTCATTGATCAACATTTAAGATGGAATAAACATGTAACATATTTATGTAATAGGTTACGGAAAACAATTCACAACTTTGTAACCCTTCGTGCATATATGCCTATCTCTGTTCTCCGTGTTGTTTATCTAGCCTTGTTTCAATCAGTCATTCAATACGGAATAATAGGATGGGGTGGAATGACAAAGACTATCTTAACTCCATTAATATTACTACAAAAACGAATCATCAAAATTTGTCTGCATAAACCACTTGATTATCCGACACAATTTATTTTTTCTGAATTCCAAGTACTAAAATTTGAGCAAATATATAAACATACATTACTAACTTATTTTCACAAAAAATCTAATGAATTTTATAACTGGAAAACATATACATAACACCAGAAGAAATGTCCCAACTCTTTTGTCAGAACCTAAATGCCACACTACAGCTGGATTAAGACACAGTAGGAATTATGGTCCAAGACTATACAATTCAGTATTGAAAAATAATCCAGACCTAAGCAATTTACACATTCTTAAGTTTAAAAATAAAGTGAACATGTTTGTATGATATTTGATAAATTTTATTATTATTATTATTATTATTATTATTATTATTATTATTATTATTATTATTATTTTAAGTTACTAGCATTATATGGTACTAATTTTTATTGTACTTATCTGATGCATATAATCTATAAGATAAAACATTGTAATAAATATAAATTAGATCATTTTTAATTAATAACAGTGTATATCTCCAATAAATGATTCCTTAGCATCGCCACAGATACACTTGATTGTACTTGTCTCTATATCTTGTCACTAGAAAGTTATTGAAATTTATATTTTCCCCGCCATTCATAAAATATTTTGATATGATACATTTTGCACAAAAGGAGAGATCTATAACTGAAACTCGATTAATATATTTCAGTATTATTTGTATTTATCCTGGTAATAATGAACAGTTTGACTCGTAGACATTTGTTTTTGCAGCATTAACTTCCCATGATTATATGAGAAGATTCGAAGAGAACGGCAGTTACGTAGACTTTCAGCTCCCCCTACTACCATTAATGCACAACACAATGTCAATACGGCGGTTGCTGTCGTCTGCGATACAACGAACATTTCTGTTGATTTTCGAGTTCGTCATTTTTTCCGGTTATTATATGCTTATTTAAGTTGTGTTAACTCTCGCTAGTGATTTTATATTTTATTTTATCCGTCTTAGTATTTATTTTATTATTGTAAATATTTTTGTTTTATCACTATTATTATTACTATTATTATTATTATTATTATTATTATTATTATTATTATTATTATTATTATTATTATTATTGAATTATTTTGTATTACAATCTTTGTATCATTTCTATCACGATTATTCTATTATTATTATTATTATTATTATTATTATTATTATTATTATTATTATTACTATTATTTATATCATCAGCATTATTATTTGAACCCTGTAAAATTTATGTAGACTACTGGACTATACCCGAGCACGAGCATATGCTCATTTCGGTTATTTATTGATTTTTATGTAAATTGTAAATAAATTTGAATTTGAATTTGAGTTCAATATTCCAATTGCGTGGGCATGCAATCTGGGAATAATACTGAAAGAATCAAGCTTAAAACATACGTTCAATTAATATGCATGAAGATTCTGTGTCTACATGGTGCGCCGTTTTGAACGTCGTCTTCACTGCGCAAATATTTTAATTAATATTAAATATTAATCTTGCATTCAATGCTTTAAAGTTGAAAGAAAAGGTTAACCGCATAGTTAATCTTAATGTATTCATGATCATCGATTTACGGGGGAACAATTGGCGACAACGACTAAACAAAAGAACGACTATGCGATAAATTGATAGCGATAAATCTAGCTGCAAAGTGAGACTGTGATTGGCTGGAATTCAAAATTTCATTACACTTCATTGGTCGAAAATGGAATGACGTCATATAAACGAAATAGTCATCTTAATCTTCGATGTTAGTAAAACGTCATAAAATAACCTACTAAAAAGCCTATATTACTAGAGTCGACAGCAATTCGGAAGGCGGTTGCCTGCTAGCGTTTGCGTCGAGAGAGACAGATAGAGAGAGCAAGGCAGCGTACAACATTGCCACATCGTACTTCACGCGCTCGTGCGATACAAATAGAGTAGGAGAGAATTTAAATTATCAAAAGACAATAATGACCTTAGCCGTTGATTACTGTAAGCATGACACCAAACAAACCCTCTTTCCTTCACTAACAATATTCTTTGCACTGTTCTCAATCCCACAACACATGCTTCTGCAGTCCTTTCTTGCATGTTGGCAACGTTGCAGCCAGCATCAAGATGACCGGCAGCGTTCTGCTCGTCAACGTTTTTATAATAATTATACACCTTAAACACTATTTTCCGCGCCTGCTTGTGTAATACTTGTGTTTTTACAGTCTCTTCTTCCATTTATTTACCTTACATACACAGTAAATGTAAGTTTTACTTATTAATTGTATTGAAACACTCACACGTGAACAAACGAACTCGGGAAGTGCTTGTTATAGACTGATTCTGATTGGTTCTACTGTACAAGCTTGTGACGTCACATGCCAGAAATGCTACGGCGCATATAGAAGCTAAGCGCCTTCCGAAATGCCGTCTAGTTCTAACGGCTGTTACTTGACTGTTCGTCATTCACCCATATGAAGGCAGAATACTGGGTGTTCAGTTCAAAATGTGTCATGGCTCGCTGTATGCCGTCATGTGGCTAGCCGATAAGCCTAAAGAATTCAATCTTCCTACACTTCCGCAGAGGTGTATAACCTAAGATGCAGAAAAGTTACCTAGCAAGTACGGCGTTCATTCTGAAGAGTACGTACCGATACGTACGGTAACGCCGGTTGTGGCAGGAATGTGAACTGTTTGGAAATACGTACTGTCGGGATATGGGGAGAGGGTTAAGACGATTACTTACGTATTTGTTGACATTAACTTCGACGGTCAACATGGACACGGAGCATTTGATTTGTGTTGTGGAATGTTACCGTACGCAACCGATGATAACAAATACCCTGCGTACGACTTGCCGGCGCAAAACACAGTTCGAAAGAGGTTATAGTAGCACACAGACTTTACAGACCGCCATCTGTTGCTACGACGTTCAAGTTATACCGTACACGTTCTCAAGTTCAGATTGAAGAACGCCTTAAATAATAGACAACTTCTCTAACATATAAGCTGAAACTCGCTTCAAATCGGTGACCCAACAACAGTGACGTCATGACACACTTTGAAATGAACACCCAGTATAAAGCAGTTCCTATATTTTTTACGCTGACAAGGTAAAATCCTTCATTTGCAAGTAACAGTTTTATACTAACAGATTATACCAGGAGACACGAACAAGCTAATTTCTGATGTTCATATATAGCTACATACATGCACGTATGTACATAAAAAGTGACATTAATTAATGCGTACAACACGCTATCAATTTCAACGTTATTTAGCGCATACAGTTAAAAAATGTTTTTCCTGCAACTGTATATCTATTCCGGTAAAAGCAACTCAGTCCTAATTAACTACGGACTGATACATATCCTGCAGTGAAGAAGCCTGAAGGCTTCTGTTTTGTAGAGACATCCACTGCAATTCGTTGCCATTGTTTGTCGCAATCAGAGAAACAACAAACGATGAGGCCGTCGCGCGTCGTCGCTAATTACGTGAACGGGTAAGAGCTAACAGCCTGCCAGAACGCAGACTCCCGGCTTATTATACCGCACTGCAAAACAATCGCAAATCCGAGCCAGGCAATTAGTGTGAGTATGCCGTCATCCAGTCTCGTGTACGGAGGGAGACCTCTGCGAAAGCCGGGATCGAAGAAAAATAAACATACACTATGCGGTTCCCCGTATATGTTTGCATGAGAGACATCTAAAGACATCAGGAGGATTTATCCAACATGTTGCGAAAATAAAAGAAAGTTTGGCCATACCCCATGCTCCTCAACCTTTAATGCAACTACAACAACCAGTCACAGCTGACATCAACTCAGCTTCCACACAACTTGCATATCCCATCAGCAAAAACAACCTTGACAAACAATCCTTAAGTACAGCGGGCTATGAACGCATACAAAAAGTATGGTAAAATATGCACTGACACCTTTGACTATATCTACCTAATTTATGATAGCCATACACAAATTTTAAACGATTAGGGAAAATACGGGAATTTTACTTGAAGCAAGTAAATAAATAGGTTTGGAAGTAAATCTCAAAGAGACAAAGTATATGATTATGTGATTATTGTACGAAATGGAAATATAAAAATTGGAAATTTATCCTTTAAAGAGGTGGAAAATTCAAATACCTGGGAGCAACAGTAACAAATCTAAATGATACTCGGGAGGAAATTAAACACAGAATAAATAGGATGGGAAATGTCTGTTATTATTCGGCTGACAAGCTTTTATCATCCAGTCTGTTGTCAAAAAATCTGAAAGTTAGAATTTATAAAAACAGTTATATTACCGGTTGTTCTTTATGGTTGTGAAAATTGGACTCTCACTTTGAGAGGGGAACATAGGAGAATAAGGTGCTTAGAAAAATATTTGGGGCTAAAAGGGATGAAGTTACAGGAGAATGGAGAAAGTTACATAACACAGAACTGCACGCATTGTATTCATCTGACATAATTAGGAACATTAAATTCAGACGTTTGAGATGGGCAGCGCATGTAGCACGTATGGGCGAATCCAGAAATTCATATAGAGTGTTAGTTAGGAGGCCTGAGGGAAAAAGACCTTTGGGAAGGCCGAGACGTAGATGGGAGGATAATATTAAAATGGATTTGAGGGAGGTGGGATATGATACAGAGTGGATTAATCTTGCTCAGGATAGGGACCAATGGTGGGCTTATGTGAGGGCGGCAATGAACTTCCGGGTTCCTTGAAAGCCAGTAAGTAAGTATACACAAATTTTATCACTAAATCTCGAAAGAAAGCTGAATTGAATAACATACAGTACACTTAATTTAGATTATTAATCTGTCCTAAATAATTTAATTGTCGCAACAAATCGCAAATATACTGAAATATAAGATCACATAAGTACAACTTACTGGTAAACTAATAATCTCACTGGTCCTAAATTTTTATCAGATCTTACATACAGGCTGTCCCATTTATCTTGTGTACCTATTATAACTATTTTGTTTGGATAGGTATTGGAATTTTTTGTTTTTGAGAGTTATCTTAGAAAGAGGGAGTAACGTAAGTGTAGAGATTTCGTGCACGTAACTACATTACGGTACAAGATACACGTGACGCCATCAATTTTTCAAATAGCACTACATACTTTAATCATGTTACATTGATTACACATATTAAGACGAGCTCAAAAATGTATCGCAATGTCACCTTCCCAATCAAAGACATTTAGGAGCACACGAAAGAAAGATAAATTAAGAGGAAGAGAAGGGAAGAAAGATAAATTAAGACTGAAGAAGAGGAAGCTAAATAGAAAATAGAGAAAAGATAAATAAAAAAGGACGGTAAAAATTAATCAAAACATAAATGAAAAGGAAAGGAACGGAAGAAAATGAAAACGAAGCAAAGAAAGATAAATGAGAAAGAAAAAAAACAGAAATAAATGAAAAAGGAAAAAAGAAAATAAATTAAAGAGGTAGAAAAGAAATAAGTGAAAAAGGAAGGAACGAAAAGTAAATTAAAAAGGAATAAAGGAAGATAAAAGAAACAGGAAGAAATGAAGATGAATGGAAAAGGGAGAACAGATAAATGAAAAAGGATGGTAAAATTAATTAAAAAATGAAAAGGAAAGGAAAGAAAGAAAATGAAAAAGCAAAAAAAGATAAATGAGAAAGAAAGAAAGAGCAGAAATAAGTGAAAAGTAAAAAAGGAAATAAATAAAAAAGGCAGCATACATACATACATACATACATACATACATACATTCCACACCTGTGGAATAATGGTTAGCGCGTCTGGCCGTGAAATCAGGTGGCCCGGGTTTGATTCCCGGTTGGGGCATGTTACCTGATTGAGGTTTTTTCCGGGGTTTTTCCTCAACCCAATAAGAGCAAATTCTGGGTAACTTTTGGTGCTGGACCCCGGACTCATTTCACCGGCATTATCACCTTCATCTCCTTCAGATGTTAAATAACCTAAGATGTTGGTAAAGCGTCGTAAAATAACCTACTAAAATACATATATACATACATACAGTCCACACCTGTGGAATAATGGTTAGCGCGTCTGGCCGTGAAATCAGGTGGCCCGGGTTTGATTCCCGGTTGGGGCATGTTACCTGATTGAGGTTTTTTCCGGGGTTTTTCCTCAACCCAATAAGAGCAAATTTTGGGTAACTTTTGGTGCTGGACCCCGGACTCATTTCACCGGCATTATCACCTTCATCTCCTTCAGATGTTAAATAACCTAAGATGTTGGTAAAGCGTAGTAAAATAACCTACTAAAATACATACATACATACATAATAGACATACATACATACATACATAATACATACATACATACATAATACATACATACATAATACATACATACATACATACATACATACATACATACATACATACATACATACATACATATATACATACATAATACATACATAATACATACATACATACATACATACATACCTTTATCTTAATGTCGTCTATCATATGATGTCTTGGAAGGGGTGATAGTAGGAGGAAAAAGAATGAAGTGCTTAAGATTTGCTATGATGTATGTATTTATTTATTGACACTGCAAGTGGGCAAGCACCCGGTGGCAGTGGTATACGATATGGCGTTGTTAGCAGAAGAAAAGACTATGCTGTATATACTAAGGGATTTGCAGCATTTAAAATTTTAAATATTAATTTTCTTATTTATCAACATGAAGCGAGGAAATTGACAACCTGAGTCATAATTACCGGCGTAGGGTTCCGAACCTGCGTTGAGCCACGTTACGCCCGATCGGTTCTCGGAATTCGCAATCGGCAGAGGCTGATTAAAACGTCTTGACAGCAAGCAGATTACGCCGCGTGCCGCGGAAGGCCGGGGTTTTCTGTTGCATATTACGAAGCCCGTGGGCGGCATGCGTCACGATGACGCTGAGCGCTCCAATTACTTCTAATGCAGACATTAAGAAGACAACACTCTGCCACCCGTTCGTTTATCCATCTGTCTACTCATCCCTTCATCCATCCATTCAGCCGTCCATCCATCCACTCCTTTATTCATCCATGAACCTGTCTATCCGTTTACTCATCCATTCATCTATATATCCACCCCTTTATTCATCCATGCATTTATCTATATTTTTATTCATTCATTCATCCATCAATCCATCCACCCATGCTCTCATCTATTCCTTTATTCAACCATGCATGTATACATCCATCCATCCGTCCATCTAAACCTTCATTCAAGCATTTATCCGTCCATCTATCTATCGTTTATTCATCTATTCATCCATCCATCCATACATCCATATAGGCCTACCTATCCGTTTATCCATCCACTCATCCTTCTGTCTACACATCCATCCCTCAATTCATTTATCCATCCATCTAACTCTTCATTCAATCATTCATCCGCCCAACTATCTATCCGTTTATTCATCTATTCATCCATCCAAACATCCACACATCCACATAGACCTATTTATCCGTTTATCCATCCACCCATCCTTCTGTCTACACATCCATTCCTCAATTCATTTATCCATCCATCCATCTAACCCTTCATTCAATCATTCACCCGTCCATCTATCCGTTTATTCATCTATTCATCCATCCATCCATCCACACATCCATATCGAGCTATCTATCCGTTTATCCATCCACCCATCCTTCTGTCTACGCATCCATCCCTCAATTCATCCATCCATCCATCTAATCCTTCATTCAATCATTCATTCATCCACGTATCTATCCGTTTATTCATCTATTCATCCATCCATCCACATATCCATATAGGCCTATCTATCCGTTTATCCATCCACCCATCCTTCCGTCTACGCATCCATCCCTCAATTCATTCATCCATCCATCTAATCCTTCATTCAATCATTCATTCATCCACCTATCTATTCGTTTATTCATCTATTCATCCATCCAGGCCTATCTATCCGTTTAACTTTTTTATCTTCTCCTTCAGAATGTTTGTTTATCAGTTAATTTTATGAGAGCAGTATATTATGATAATAAATTATTGAAAAAAATTTTAGTTTTATCTATTAAATGTGCAGAAATTTTATCCAAACAAATGTAACTTTCCTTTCTGCAAAGGAATTTTACAATTTTATATATGTTAGGATCAAATTTCTGCACATTTAAAGGACAAAACTAAAATTCCTTCAATCACTTATTGTCATAATACACTGGTCTCTTAAATTGACTGAGCATATTGGGAATTAACTCAATGGAGTTCACAAAACACACTATGAAATGTTACATATAAAACAGTTTGTATCTCTAAAAGGAAGCAAAACGAGCAAAATTGTATTTAACTATTTTTTTTAAATATCTCAAAGAATAATCTCCTGAAATTAATTATATTGCATACGGTTAACCTTGTATATATGCTTTTCACTTTAAGATTTGAATGCAGTTCCTCTGCGTGCAAAACCGATCCCACGGGAATCTGGCTAGTGAGGAAATAGACTGAATAAAGTCTGAAAATCACAACAGAATATATACATACAATTATGCCGATATTAATTGCGTGATATTACTATACATGTTACTCTACTTGATGATAACGTAGGCTAATACGGACATGTGTAGATTTGTCTTACCACTGTCGTGTCAGTTCAAGTTCTCCCTTGCAAGTTTCATCTTTTTACATATCGTAGATTATTGATTAAACGTCTGGCAAACCTTCTGATAGATTGTAAGACAGCAGTCTTCCGATTATCATGTTAGCCGATTGGGGGGCGGGTTCTTTCTATGTAATATGGCTAATGTTCTGTTTGCCTCAATTCGGTTAAGTGTTCTACTTGGCAAGGCATCTTCTTGCAGCTGAACGGGAGTTTCAAACTTTAATCTGTCCCACGTTTACCTAAGTAGAGTGCGTAAGGATAGTTTCTCATGCTGTTCTATTACTTTGTAAGCAATAGTCCCTTCTTATCTGGAAACTGGGGTTGGAATGAATATTTAATTACAGATTACACGTTTAGAATGATATAATTAACATCAAAGTTTTGTAACGATCCCATGTTAGAAGGTAGTTCATTCGGAAAAGGAACGGAGGTAGCAAATACTCTGTTGTCACTTCAGACGGTAGAAGAAAAGATGAAGGAAATATTCTACAGGCACTTCACATGATCCTGTACTCTGTAGGTGGGTCTATGAATAACCCACTGTTTGTTTTCCGCTCAAAGAAGCTGACATACAAGCAATTGTCGATTACTACGTTTATTCAATTCCGTGGAGATATTTTATAGTTTATAACAAACAAACTTTAATTCGACTATTACACTTTCATTACGTCATACTACTTTTGACCAATAAAACGGTAAGGAACGACGTGTTTTAACCAATCATGGCTTTATCCTACCATTTTTATTACCTCCCTAGCATTTGGTTTTTATCATCTCCCTAGCATTAGTTTATTTTTATCACCTTCCTTAGCATTTGTTTTTTTTTTTTTTTGCGAACACTGTAATGTACTTTCAAGAAATTAAATATTATAAAATGATTTGTAAGTATTTCATCATCATTAATTACAACTTTTCTATCATGTACACCGCACATCAGTCTTGTCAACTGAGGTCCATAGGCGCAAGCGCGCGCTTTTAAGCTCAGAAGAACCTGAGAGCTTTACAGCGGAAAATAAAGAGACAGATGAGAGAGGTAATATATGCTGCTTGGTCGAGCTTCATACAGGGATGGCCAGCTCTGATTGAATGGATCAAGTGAAGAGAACTTATTAAAATTGTATCCATGTTAATTTTTAGATTTGTCTGAGAAGTATAAATGCATTATAAGAATGTAAGTTTTAATTCGAATGCTCATTTTTTTTAAGTTTGCTATTTTATTAAAAAGGAATATTTTCTCAACTTTTTAACAGAAAAGTGAAATTTTCAGACATGTTTATTTAGTACCCTTACAGGTACTGAAACAATGTTTTCGTAAATCTAATATACCGTAAATACGTATTACTGAAGATAGTGTATTGAAAACTTTGAAAATTTTAGCATGAAAAATGTTTGTAAGGAAATGAATTAAGAAAGCAACTACTGTTAATCATATACAAAAGATATGTGCCCATGTGTTGTAAAAACGTCAGCTCTATAGCTTCGGCAGATTTCGAGAATATAATTTAATATTCTGATGATAGGAAGTTGCTCACAAATGTCACCTTAAAAGCATAATGCGATAAGAGTTTTGTTATGTAATATTAGTTACAATTAAAACATTTACAGTACCTACGTAATTTTGCTTTGTACTATAATATTGTTTTAATTAGTTTATTGATTAATTTTATAAGGTTAAAGATACCATCAATTCCAACTTATCATGTCATACTGAATCTCTTCTTTTGGCATATCACTTTCTTTATGAATGATGTGTTTCATTCACTTACTATAGTATGGAATTTAAGTGAATATTTCTTCTTAACTCTTTTTTATGTTATTACAAAACTGTAATATTACGAAATTGATGTTAGTACTTTTGTTTTACAGACAATATAGATAATATCAAACAGAAAGAAGCCATATAAAAATAACGACATAAAATTTCACGTTCCGTTTGAAGTTTGTAAACCATTTTTTTCTTAATCCAATAGGCTACTTATTCATAGGCCTATACGTCATAATCCTTCCTCCTTCCATACCTAGCGCTTGATGCCCGCGCACGACGTCAAGGTCGGAAAAATGCGCTTGCTTTGACATCACTGATCTATGATATAACAGAAGTTTTAATACAATAAGATTAGTGTATGAATACAATGGGCAACTTGCAAGGATTTCATTTTCCGTTTAAAATAGTTTTGCTTTAGTTTCAATCATATTACACGGCATGTCGGGTAAAAAATAATAAAGAAGCAAAATATGCTGTCATTTTAGAAAAGAATTACATAAAGAAAGCAAAACTCAATTTTCACTCCACAACACAACCTTTCGCAGTACGTAATAGTGCTCTTAGTGGAAAATAAGATGTAATCTCACAACGTATATTCAAAAACTTAAAAAACTTTTAACTTTTATTATTAAAATGCAAATGCTGAAAAATTATAATTGTCGTGCGACTATAATTTCATTTCGCTAGTGTGACGCCGTATACTCTAAAACCTAAGAAACTTTTAAATTCTCTCATTAAAATGCAAATAAAATGTTTTAGAAATTATACACACTATGTCACTGGAATTCCCTTTCATAAAATGAGTCACAGCAGATATTATTCCAACATTATTTATCGGAATCAGACGGCATAAAATATTCCCGTATTATATATTACGACCACTCGTTTGTTCGTTATTTATTATGCAGACATTTACTATGAAATCAATTTCTGCTGAAAAGATGTACATGGCAAAATCTTATGCCTGGTTTAATTGTACCAGAGTGCAAAATCATATTTCAGGTTTTAACAATTTTGTTAAGGTTTTAACATATGAAATCCTAATACAAACATTTTGACTAATTCTTAAAATTAACAATTGTTCATAAAACAGTACAATTAGACTTACTGGCTTTTAAGGAACCCGGAGGTTCATTGCCGCCCTCACATAAGCCCGCCATTGGTCCCTATCCTGAGCAAGATAAATCCAGTCTCTATAATCATATCCCACCTCCCTCAAATCCATTTTAATATTATCTTCCCATCTACGTCTCGGCCTCCCCAAAGGTCTTTTGACCTCCGGCCTCCCAACTAACACTCTATATGCATTTCTGGATTCGCCCATACGTGCTACATGCCCTGCCCATCTCAAACGTCTGGATTTAATATTCCTAATTATGTCAGGTGAAGTATATAATGCGTGCAGCTCTGCGTTGTGTAACTTTCTCCATTCTCCTGTAACTTCATCCCTCTTAGCCTCAAATATTTTCCTAAGCACCTTATTCTCAAACACACTTAATCTCTGTTCCTCTCTCAAAGTAACAGTCCAAGTTTCACAACCATACAGAACAACCGGTAATATAACTGTTTTATAAATTCTAACTTTGAGATTTTTTGACAGCAGACTAGATGACAAAAGCTTCTCAACCGAATAATAACACGCATTTCCCATATTTATTCTGCGTTTAATTTCCTCCCGAGTGTCATTTATGTTTGTTACTGTTGCTCCAAGATATTTGAATTTTTCCACCTCTTCGAAGGATAAATCTCCAATTTCTATAGTTCCATTTCGTACAATATTCTGGTCACGAGACATAATCATATACTTAGTCTTTTCGGGATTTACTTCCAACCCAATCGCTTTACTTGCTTCAACTAGAATTTCCGCATTTCCCCTAATCTTTTGTTAAATTTATTGTTAAATCAGCATAACATCTGTTGCTGAAACCGGCCTACAGAGTCGTAACTAATGACTGACTCCCTAATTCTAACTAGAATAGTCCAACCAAAGTACGCACATGCTGTCCTGGTAGCCTACTGTAAGGCGCATACATGACAGCGCGACCCTTCAACTGAGAGAAGTTCTCGTACTAGCTGGTCGCTGTCGCTCCTTCACAAGTTAATTAGTTAACGAGTCTCTAGACAAGACGCTGGCATGTTCTACAATTCTCTCTGTATCTGCTAATTATGGCAGTTGACAACATGAGCTTCACCCTCCTGCATTATGTCGTGTCACTATTACGCTTTGCAGGTTGGAAAACTGGCGTCTGCTGACGTGGTACTCCACTGGCTACAAACAGTCCGATCTCGTACCGTTCATAGTTACAGCATCAGATCCTCCCTTTTCATCTACCGTTGTTCATTCGATTTTTCTCAACTTTATCCTTCATTCATTCTTTCGTTTACCTAGTCATTTACTTATTTATTTAGTTATTTATTTGATTATATTTTAATTTATTTTTAGTTATATATTTATTTATTCATTCGTTCATTAACGTATTAATTCCTTTATTTATTTATGTATGTATGTATTTATTTATCCATTCATTTATTTATTAATTGACCTATTTATTTATGTATTTATTTATTTATCCATTCATTTAACTATCAATTTATTTATTTATGTATTTAATTATTTGTTTATTTATTTATCCATTCATTTACTTATTAATTTAGCTATTTATGTATTTATTTCTTTATTTATTTATTTATCCATTCATTTACTTATTCATTTACATATTTATTTATTTATTTGTTTATTTATTTACTTATCCATTCATTTACTTATTAATTTACCTATTTATGTACTTATCTGTTTATTTATTTATTTATTTATCCATTCATTTACTTATTAATTTAGCTATTTATGTATTTATTTCTTTATTTATTTATTTATCCATTCATTTACTTATTCATTTACCTATTTATGTATTTATTTGTTTATTTGTTTACTTATCCACTCATTTATTTATTAATTTACCTATTCATGTATTTATTTGCTTATTTATTTATTTATCCATTAATTTACTTATTAATTTACCTATTTATGTATTTATTTGTTTATTTATTTATCCATTCATTTAATTATTATTTTACCTATTCATGTATTTATTTGCTTATTTATTTATTTATCCATTAATTTACTTATTAATTTACCTATTTATGTATTTATTTCTTTATTTATTTATTTATCCATTCATTTACTTATTCATTTACCTATTTATGTATTTATTTGTTTATTTATTTACTTATCCATTCATTTACTTATTAATTTACCTATTTATGTACTTATCTGTTTATTTATTTATTTATTTATCCATTCATTTACTTATTAATTTAGCTATTTATGTATTTATTTCTTTATTTATTTATTTATCCATTCATTTACTTATTCATTTACCTATTTATGTATTTATTTGTTTATTTGTTTACTTATCCACTCATTTATTTATTAATTTACCTATTCATGTATTTATTTGCTTATTTATTTATTTATCCATTAATTTACTTATTAATTTACCTATTTATGTATTTATTTGTTTATTTATTTATCCATTCATTTAATTATTATTTTACCTATTCATGTATTTATTTGCTTATTTATTTATTTATCCATTAATTTACTTATTAATTTACCTATTTATGTATTTATTTCTTTATTTATTTATTTATCCATTCATTTACTTATTCATTTACCTATTTATGTATTTATTTGTTTATTTATTTACTTATCCATTCATTTACTTATTAATTTACCTATTTATGTACTTATCTGTTTATTTATTTATTTATTTATCCATTCATTTACTTATTAATTTAGCTATTTATGTATTTATTTCTTTATTTATTTATTTATCCATTCATTTACTTATTCATTTACCTATTTATGTATTTATTTGTTTATTTATTTACTTATCCATTCATTTATTTATTAATTTACCTATTCATGTATTTATTTGCTTATTTATTTATTTATCCATTAATTTACTTATTAATTTACCTATTTATGTAAATATTTGCTTATTTATTTATCCATTCATTTACTTATTATTTTACCTAGTCATGTATTTATTTGCTTATTTATTTATTTATCCATTAAATTACTTATTAATTTACCTATTTATGTATTTATTTGTTTATTTATTTATTTATCCATTCATTTACTTATTATTTTACCTATTCACGTATTTATTTGCTTATTTATTTATTTATCCATTAATTTACTTATTAATTTACCTATTTATGTATTTATTTGTTTATTTATTTATTTATCCATTCATTTACTTATTATTTTACCTGTTTATGTATTTATTGTTTATTTATTTATTCATTCGTTCACTTATTTATTTGTTTATTCATTTCTTTGTCTATTAATTAATTTATTTATTTTTATTCATGTATTTACTTATTTATTTGATCATTTACTTATGTGTTTGTTTCTTTAATTATTTATTTATTTATGTACTTATATCTATTTATTTATATTTGTTATTTATTTAACCAATCACTAATGTATTAATTCATTTACTTATTTATGTATTTATTTGTTTATTTATTTTATTATTTATCCATTCATTTACTTATCAATTAATTTATTTATGCATTTATTTATTTGTTTATTCCTTTCTTTATCTATTTATTTATTTATTTACTTATGTGTTTGTTTCTTTAATTATTTATTTATGTACATATATTTATTTTTTATATTTGTTTAGTTATTTACTTATTTATTTATTCATTCATTCATTAATGTGTTGATTCATTTATTTATTTATTTATTTATTTATTTGTTTATTTACTTATTTATCCATTCATTTACTTATTTATTTATGCATTTATTTATTTGTTTATTTATTTATTCGTTAATTTACTTATTTACATATTTATTTGTTTATTCATTTCTTTACCTATTTCTTTATTTAGTTATTTATTTTTACTTACTTATTTGTTTATTTAGTTAGGGAGAGTTGGGTAGTATCGGACATCGGGTAATATCGGACAGTGCGTTTCTTTCATCTACCAACAGATGGTAGTACCTGAATAACATGGTTACGTTTCTGTATGCGACATCACAGAAACGTAACCATGTCAATCAGGTACTATCATCTCGTGGTAGATGAAAGAAACTCACTGTCCGATATTACTCGATGTCCGATACTACCCAACTCTCCCTATGTATTTGTTTATTTAATTATTTAGTTATGTACATTTATTTATTTATTTTTATTTATTTTGGTATTTACTTATTTATTTATTCATTCATTAACGTATTAATTCATTAATTTATTTATGTATGTATTTATTTGTTTATATATTTATTTACTAATTTATTTATCCATTCATTTACTTATTAATTTGCCTATTTATATATTTATTTATTTCGTTATTTATTTATTTGCTTATTTATTTATTTATTTATTTATTTATTTATTTATTTATTTATTTATTTATTCGTTGATTCATTTACTTATTTATGTATTTATTTGTTTATTTATTTATCTATTTATTTATTTACTTATGTATTTGTTTATTTCATTATTTATTAATGTACATTTATTTGTTTATTTATTTATTTATTTATTTATTTGGCTACTTATTCATTTACTCATTCACTCGCTTCCTTCTATTATTCATACATCATCTTCTTTCATTTACTCGTTAAATAACTCATTCTTTATTCATTCTCTTTCCTCACTAATCCAATCTCTTCTTCATTCTTTCCTTCGCTCAAGCCACCTTTTCTTACACCTATTTTTCCATTTATTTACGCGTTTTCCTCATGTAATTATTCATTAACTTGTCCCTCGTCTTCATCCACTCATCCACTCATCTTCCCTTTCACTCACCACTCTTTCCTTCCCTCAATCATTCCTCTCTCGCCCATCCACCAATCTATCTACATGTCTCCCTTCCTTCGACAATTGATTCTATCTTTTTCTATTCTATCCATTCGTTCATTTTAATAGTTCTCAGCCCTTTTTTTCTTTCTAACAACTTTATTTTTTCTTTATTTCTTTCTCCATTCCATTCTTCTTTTTCCCCCTTCTGACCTTTCACGCGGTAGCCTTTCATGTCCCTCTTTCTCGATTTCTTTTTTCATTTAGCTCAGTTTCTCTCCAGTTTTGTCACTATCGTTCAATTCTTCACAGATTTCCCTCTCTCACAAGCTAAACTCCCTTCATTCCAGCTGTCCTTGTCCCCATTTATCTTTCTTTACAGAGTTACGTATTTTATGCAAGACTAAAATGAAGACTAATAATAAAAGAGTGAGCCTATTCTTTTTTCTCTTCCCGCAAGATATTTGTCTTTCATAATTTCCCACTTTAGCAGACTTACGTCTTTAATTTCACTTTATAGTTCATTTACTCAGTTAACATTAGTAATTGTATGGTATTTTTTTCAGAGAATTCTAAGCCTTCTTCTAGACGAAATCTTCAAATTAAGAAATAATACAATATATATCATCACGCAACTGACCATGAAGCTTCGGTTCCTTCCGCGGTGCGGGTTCAATTTTTGTTCTTAAAACGCTACCCATATTTTGCGTCGTGATGACTGCTGAAATATATTTTTACCCATTTTAACTGTGTTATTTTCATACATCTATGCTACACACATGTTCTTCCAGTCTTCTACTGGGTGTTCATTTCAAAGTGTGTCATGACGTCACTGTTGTGAGTCAGCGATTTGAAGCGAGTTTCAGCTTTTATGTCAGAGAAGTTGCCTATTAATCAGGGCGTTCAATCTGAACTTGAGAACGTGTACGGTATAACTTGAATGTCGTAGCAACAGATGGCGGTCTGTAAAGTCTGTGTGCTACCATAATCTCTTTCGAACTGTGTTTTGCGCGGGCAAGTCGTACGCAGGGTATTTGTTATCATCGATTGCGTACGGCAACATTCCACAACACAAATCAAAATGCTCCGTGTCCATGTTGACCGTCGAAGTTAATGTCAACAAATACGTAAGTAATCGTCTTAACCCTCTCCACATATCCCGACAGTAAGAAAAAAACTCACTTCGGTACGTGTTTCCAAACAGTTCACATTCTTGCCACTACTGGCGTTACCGTACGTATCGGTAAGTAATCTTCAGAATGAACGCCGTACTTGCTAGGCAACTTCTCTCGCATTTAGGTAATACGCCTCTGCGGAAGTGTAGGAAGATTGAATTCTCTAGGCTCATCGGCTAGCCACATGACGGCATACAGCGAGCCATGACACATTTTGAACTGAACACCCAGTAGTCTATTGCTTGTGTTTTTGCATTTTAATATTTGGACTCTATTTGATGATTAATCACTACAACCATCACGCTCTTAAGTGATTGTTATTTAATTACTTTGTAATTGTACAGTTACTCATGTAATATTGTTTTTTGACTCATCTTCTTCAATGTTATATCATGCAATTCATCGTATTTTATTATTTCTCCATTCACTTACGTCTTTATGCTCATAGCATCACTATATGAGCCGTTCAGAGCAGAAGTGGTGTAAGTCAAAAATGGGTAATGAGGTTTAAAGTAAAAATTGTGTAAAATACAGCGCCAAGTAGCAATTAATATGTCCTTCGTGCTGTTCACCGATTACTAATAGTTTAAATAAATTGAATATTAATTGCTACTTTGCGCTGTATTTTACAGAATGTTTACTTTAAACCTCATTACCTAATTTTGACTTACACCACTTCTGCTCTGAACGCCTCATATGCTACTAGACCTGAAGATGCCAATAACTGGCGAAAGCGCTAGTCATGTTTGATTGTGTAATGACCAGACATCGGATTCTAGGGCAAATGCCTATTTTGTTTCTTTAGGAGAAAAGTAAAAATAATTATTAATATTTGTGTTTCATGGAAATTGAAAGGTATTCAAAGAGTTTTATAGTGCCCTAAAATGCCCTAAAACGGTTATTAGAGCCTAATTTGTTAATATTCGCCTAAAACTTCCTAACTCACTGTAAACTTTCGCATTTTACTCTTACTTTTTATAATTTATACATGCATTCACTGCGAAATTTAAG
The DNA here is from genome assembly GCA_025594305.2 of Periplaneta americana. Classification (NCBI taxonomy): domain Eukaryota; kingdom Metazoa; phylum Arthropoda; class Insecta; order Blattodea; family Blattidae; genus Periplaneta; species Periplaneta americana. The sequence goes on from JAJSOF020000033.1 coordinate 18,558,076, forward strand.
GCATTTAAAAAGTGGAAAGTTTGCTTCACACTGGCCATGAAACCATTGATAAAGGAAACAAAATGTTTTGAATCTCACGACACTCGCAATAGATTTCACCGAATTTAACATGTTTGGAGGCATAAATGCCGACAAAGAACCAACCTTAGTTTTGAAGCAGGCAACAATCACAACATGTGCTCCTACCGATTCAGAGATATATTATACTATAAAAATGACTGTTTTCGGTCTGAAACCGATTAGCTGTACTGCCCTTCAGAGTGTCATAAAATCACAATTTTTGGAGAGAGTGTTTTTGAAATATTTATGAAAAGTCGTAAAACTGCGAATTAGTAGGGTAAACCGTTACAAAATATTTAAAAGAATGGCCCTCCTAGTGTTAACACTACCAGGAAATGCAACAATAAGTGGACCTTTGTATTTTTGTCCAATTGAATCTCAATAACAACGGTTCATTTGAATGCTCGTTAACAGTTGCTCTTTCCCTCACCTTATTTGTGTTGAGAAGTTTTGAACGGTAGGACGTTTTCCTGTGAAGTTTAACGCGATAATGCCGAAAAATATAAGTGCAAAATCTACATTGATCCGGCAATGGCTAACAGAATATTCAGAATTCACTTATGATGGAAAAATAATATTCTGCAAGATTTGTAGCAAACAGGTATGTAACAATAGTTGAAATATATAAATTCTATTAATTTTAATGAGTAGGCCTATAATATTTATACATTGACTGAGCTATCCTGAGGTATAATTCTTTTTAAGACCACTACACTTTAACCTTTTAAATTCCGATAGTTAAAGTATTTGCAGGTCATTAAAATTTTGATTGTTCGAACCGACTAACTTTGTGATAGAAATACGGCAATACAACAATTAGGATTTTATTTTAATTCAGTTTACTTTACATTTTTAGATTTCGCAAGAAAAGAAGTGCCACCTAAAGCAGCATGTGCAAGGAGCGGCTCATAAGGCTAAAGCTCAGCAGAAAAATCAACTGCAACAAACTTTACTAACACAGCCTACTTCATCCAATCTCAGCAGAAATAAGTATGATACCTTGATGTGCCTAAAATGCCTATTTTCATTAAAATAGAGCCTAATTTTACAAATTTTGAGCTTATTTTAGGCGCCTAAAACTGCAATTTTAGTGCCTAAAATCCGATGTCTAGTAATGACCTAATGTAAAATTTTGTATTATTTCTTAGGTTAATAAGACAGTTGCTGAAGGATTATTATATTTATTTCATCTAAATGTCGAAGTCAAATGTTTGAAGCGTTAGGGCTACTTCACTTCGTATAAGAACGAGAAATAACAAATTTAGATAATGTACATTTATTGGGAAATATCTTCTTCCGAACTAGAAAGAATTAACATAGAATACCTCAAAGCACTGCACGTATCGTTAAGGAAAAAAAAACAATGCTTTCAAGGAACTCATGAATAGTGGATTCTCTACTCACAACAGAGACTACTTGCAGCTCCAAATTGCGTGAGGTAAGCATATTTGCTCTGCACGAACAATGGACCGCCCTTTCTCATGCGAAGTGGACACTCAAGGAAATTAACTAATGTATTAACAAAACGCTCGTGTGCAGTTAAAACAACTGTTCCCTTGCCCGCACCAAATTGTGGCACTGTTTTTAGAACTCCCAACGCAATTTAACGTTTATAAAATGTCATAATTCTCTTAAATTTCACCCAGACTCTATCTTTATAGGAATGGAGTTTCACAGATATATACAGGATGATTCATAACTAACATGCAGAACTTAAGGAAGTGATGACTCTACTTTGGTGACAATAGTTTCTCTTTTCTTTTTAAGGGTATATGTACGTGAGCGACCACAAATATTATCAGAAAATGCAGGCTTTAAATTTCTAAAATTTTATAAAGAAATTAACTCACAATTGTACAAAAATTACAAGGTACCACAACAAGACTTATTAGAACTTAAATATCTGATAACATTATAAAAAAGGTTACTAATAATATTTTTTTAGAATTCACGTTATACTTAAAATAAATTTTCCAAAATTTGAAAATTTTCACGCATATTATTTCATAACTCCACAACCATTAGAGATAGAATTCTGAAATTTTGTACACTGATTTAACATGCATTTATGCAAAAGGTAGACTACAATAATATCCATTTCTTTGAAAATAGAAAAATTAGGTCACAAAACATTATGTAAATTTTAATATATTTTATAGAGGACAAATAAAAAATTAATTGTATTAAAATAAACAACTCTACATATCTAAGAATAGTCCATGTTTCAGAAATAAGTGTTTATTTCATGCAGGAAAAATATTAAAGATGTCAGAGATACTATAACAATGTTATGGTTACCAAATGCCGTAACTGCTGTTTTTTCATACTCTGATAAAACTGGTTTGAAAAAATATTATCATTAACCTTTTTATGATTTTATCAGATATTTAAGTTCTAATAAGTCTTGTTGTGGTATCTTGTAATTTTTGTCAAATTATGAGTTTATTTCCTTATAAAATTTTAGAAATTTAGAGCCTGCATTTTCTGATAATATTTGTAATCGTTCACGTACATATACCCTTAATCCAATATAAAATATACAGTATAGTTAAGCTAATAATAATAATAATAATAATAATAATAATAATAATAATAATAATAATAACACATATGGAAATCGTAATCAGAATGCAGTATGATGTTTCGCACATACCCCTTTTCTTAACCTAAGACACCGATTTTGGATGGTTTGTATTCTCTTAATTTGGCTGTGAGAAGCAGAACTCCAAACTGAACAGACATATTGCCAGATGGATCTGATTAATTAAGTACAGAGCGTTCGCCTACGGGTGGGGCCAGGAAAGCAGCATGTACTGATACGCCGCTTTGTGCGCGCAGTTGTTGAGACACGCTCGACAATCAAGGACATCAAGGTCGACAAGTTATCAGTTGTGAGCCAGATGTTGCAGTATTTAACACGAACAGTGCAGTTTCTTGACAAAGTTGCATAAATATTCAGCGTGTGTGTAAAATTAATTAACAATGCAAAACGCAAAATTCACGCTTGAACAAAGAGTTTTTATGTATGATGCATATGTGAAAACAGAGTCATGTAGAGAGGTGCGTAGGCAATTTGAAGTGAAATATTCGGGTGCTCCAATTCAGGGTAGAGAAACTGTTAGACGTCTTGTTAACAAATTAAGAACAACAGGGTCGATAAATGCTACAATTCCTAAGAAGAGTATTGACGGGAGAAAAAATTGATGAAATCAGTGCATCAATTACACGGTCTCCTAATAAATCTCTAAGACGTGTTACACAGGAAGTTAGTGTTTCAAAAACATCAGTCTTTACTGCTGCTAAACTTTTAAAATTAAAACTCTACAGAGTATAGTATAGAAAGCGGAAGCTTACGGATAGACGATTCCCGCAAGCGACACCGCAGGCAGGCCGCTTTCCTGGCCCCACCCGTAGGCGAACGCTCTGTATATACTAGGTGATAGAACACATGCTTCTTGTAAGTAAAGGTGACAACTTTAGATTTCAGAGGGTTCATGATAATTCTCCATTTGTTTCACTAAATATAATTTTATCTTCACAGAAGTGTTGAAGTTCTGCCATTTCAGCAGTGCCTATTATACCACGCATAGAATAGAAATGGCGATTTCTGGTGAACATATAGATCGACTTCTGGCGGGCAAAAGCGTAACCAAATCGAGTGTACGGTAAAGGGAAAGGTTCTTACTAGCTGATATGTACAACACAGCCAAAATTCTGTCATGTTTTCCTCTGTAAACTCTCATTGCATGACTCTTGTGAAGCTTTCACAATGAAACACGTAATTTAATTTCATTTCATGGTAAATTGGGTTTCAGAACACATAATTTAAACATATACGTGTGACGTTGAATACATAATGTAGACAAATGAAGCCTAAAGCGAAATATCTAATGTATTTGCATGTTGCGGAATGTACAAGAGGAAAACTGACCGATATTTATGACTGATATGAATCGTAATTGAAAGCAATAAATTCTAATTAATTCGGCATGAAATCCAATTTGTATATCCGATGAGTGCCTCCTCTTTAAGAGTCCTGCAGCTGTCCCAATCTCGTGCACTCAGAATCGCGTTTCCATGAATGTATTATGCGATTCACTTATCCCAATGCGGGTGCAAATTAGATAGACTTGATTGAAGGGCTTCACGCAGTGCGAGAGGGTATAAACTATTAGGTACGCCTACACTTTTACAATCTCATGCAAGAACATTCAATCCGTACATTCCTTGAAAATAAGTCCATATAAAGTGGGTGCTCCTGTTATGGCCATGTTCCTGATATGGCCACCCACCTATTGTGAGTTAGTTAACCGAAAAATCCGCTAAATTGCAGCAGCATCCAGTGAAAGGGCATCCTGGTATGTCACCTGATCGTTTTCCATCCAGTCAGGTTGAGCAATATGGCGTCAGTTGCCTGTTTTGCGATTTTCATGTGGCCTCTTCTTATTTTTCTCTGGTAAGTCTCCTTTGTTTTATGCATGTTTTTCAAAGACTTGTTTCATGAAAACCATCGTACTCCATTCAGCTTTTAATGTTCTGTTAATTGGTGTTGTCGTTGATGGCGTATCTTTTACGAGTTGTTCATAATCAAACGATTTTCGTGAAAGCTTACCTGCTCCTGATATGGCCATATCAAGTTCATTTCACTTTTATTTTTTCGCCTGACAAATTTACATGCCTTATAGCTGTGATTACGCAAAAATTTTGTATTTTAAGAAAAAGAACTTAATTTTTATGGAAAAACCTGTTTTGGCTACACTTTTGAATTATAAAAAAGATTATTGTGTCATTTTTATTCATTTTACACCAAAATTATTTACTTTTAACACAACTGCGCTATCAAACTGAAAACAAACACGATTTGTACAACATGGAACAAGGGTGGCCATATCATGTGCACATGTTCCTGATATGGCCACTAGGTAGACTTTTGGAATTTGGGACTTTTTGGACAATTAAAGCTATTTTTATGGGGAAAGAAATTGTTTTAAGAAAGTCCATTAGACTGAGAATGAGTAAGAAAAAAGTGGTTTACATTTTTTTTCAAAATGGCGGCTAGAAAAATTCTCAAACCTTAGCATGGCCATATCAGGGACACCTACCTTATTACTTTACAAGAAGCAGGTAGACGTAAAAATAGATACTCGTAGACAGATGCCACAGAAGCAGGCACTCGTATACAGGGTGGAAGGGAATCTATTACATTAAATCACAGAGATAATAGATCAAGTCAATGCGAACAAGTTTTATCAAATAAGTTTTTTGATATGTCCAATAGTTTTGAGAATATGAAATGTAACGTGTTGCAACGCTGCAAAGAGTAGCAGTACTCCTTGAGGCCACTGCACCGTAGTGGGTGTGAGTGTAACTGCAATCATTCACTCCGCAAGACTTGCGAGAGGAGAATGTAAATAAAAACGTCGCATCAGATATGATCGATCAAATTACTATACATTAATAAATTAATTATACAAAAATTGTTTGCTTTTTAACATTCTTTATTACGCTATAACCTTTTTAACTCTAAATTTATTACTACGCAACTCATTTAACATTCACAGTATCTGTTGAATTCTTTACTTTTACGTAATTACAAAATAGTAAATAATGTGCAATCTTAAAAAACAAAACTATTTTCATTAAAATGTATGTGTAATTAAGTTGATATGTAAATAAATTAAGGTGATATGTAATTAATTAAGATGGTATGTAATTAAGTTGATATGTAAATAAATTAAGGTGACATGTAATTAAGCTGATATGTCATTAATTTAGGTGATATGTAATTACTTAAATTGGTAACAGTTGGGTGAAATAGAAGTACTTGTATGTTAGGTTTATTTTTGCTTATTGTAGGCGTTATTATAGCATAGTTTTTATTTATAGTCCTAGGTTTATTGCATCTATTTATTTATAGTTAGAAATAAATTTACGTTTATTGTATTGTTTTTATTGCTGCAATTATTGTATTATTGTGATGGTATTATTGTATATTATATATCACTGCCACCAGGTGTATACCCAATTGTAGTGTTAATACATACATACATACATACATACATACAAAAATTCCTTTACATCTGATGTAAACTCAAAATAACATTTATTACGAATACATATTCTGTAACTCAATCTTCATTGAAGAAATTAAAAATAAATTAGTTTAGAAAAGAAATTAAGTTTACAGTAATGTTAAGCAATGTGCTAAGTGTTACGTATGTGCAGTAATTTGATGGCAACGCATCTGATGAGACGTTTTTGTTTACATTCTTCTCTCGCAAGTCTTGCGGTTAGCGCGTCTGGCCGAGAAACCAGATGTCCCGGGTTCGAATCCCGCTCAGGGCAAGTTACCTGATTGAGTTTTTTCCCGGGGTTTTTCCTCAACCCAATATGAGCAAATGCTGGGTAATTATTATCGATGTTGGACCCCGGACTCATTTCACCGGCATTATCGCCTTTATTCCATTCAGACGCTAAATAACCAGAGATGTTGTACAGCGTCGTAAAATAACCTAATAAAAAAACATCTGCACTGCAGAACTGTCAAAACAACCTTTCCAATATGTCTCACAAAGAGTTAAATTTGATATTGTGTTGTATGTGTATGTATTTATTTACAATGCAAGTGGGAAAGCATCCGGTGGCAGTGGTATATAAAATATAAACAATAAAGAATAAAATTACAATACACAATACAATTATACAAAACACAATACAATTAAATACACAATACAATTATGCACAATAATTACAATTAATAATACATAAAATAACCTAATTTTAAGCGACCCTAATTTTACGTTACAGCATACATATGTATAGGCCCTACATAAGTTTCACATTGGTACGGATAATAATCTTCCACTTTACTCTCACCTCACTCACTGTACTGGCACTATGACACATTTCACTGACACTATAGAACACATTTCATTGACACTATAAATTTTCACTGATCGAAACTATTCACTGCACTGTAAAACCATAACTTCACTGACTCACCTCGCTTCACTGATATAACAGTTCAAATAAGACAAAGGCTACAATTACACCCTTATTCATACTTATAAACAAAACTACATTTAAACTAAACTTACAATTGAAACCAAGGGAATAACTCGTCAGGCTAAATAAATACATGTCACCTTAAAAAAATAAATGTCACCTTAATTTTAATTTACACTTTATACAAAACTTTCGAAGTTATTCTAGAATCTCCTTACGGAAGGACAGCCCTCAAAGACCGCTGCAGGTAGGTCATTCGAATCATTTATAGTTCTATTTAAAAATGAGAATTTACTTAATCCGTTTTCTGTTTCCTACATTTCATTTTAAAATCATGATCGTTCCTACCATATTACGTTGCCTTCTCTAACCGAATCGTTATGTCTACCCATGCTTTGTGACCTAGATGTGCTCTATACAATGATGTTATTCTAGTTTTTCTACGTCTGTTTTCCAATGTTTCTCATTTAAGTTTAATTTCCCATTTAAGTTAAAGTTAAGTTAAAGTCGGTTTCGTTTTATTACAAGAACTGGGATTATATTGAAGGATGGGTAGGAGGACTATGCCTAATGTCGATGTAGATTTTGTTACTCTATCAATAAAAAAATTAGAGAAGGGAAAACGATTATGGATTTAAAATACTCAAATCTGAATATGTAATTTAAAAAAAAGGTTAAAGAGTGGGGGGGGTTTAAACCCAGTAACCTCCCACCCTTGCGTGCTCCACTAAAGAGAGGAAACCTGTCTACAGAAATCTTCCCCGCCGCAAATTTCACATGGACTCGTCGAAATTAGAAATTGCCGAGGCAACGTCGAAGCTCTAGTCGTTAGGATAACCGTTTACCGCACAGACTGCTGAATTGAGCAAGCAAACCTGGAGTTCAGTTTATACAAGAGCCATGCTTGCTGCTGCGTCCAGAACACAACGACCTGAATCTGGTTCATGCTGGATATCAGCCGCGTCTCTTTGAAGGTGGAGAGTCAAGCGGACAAGGTCGCTCGTCCAACGAGTCGTGTAAAGTTCTTAAAGTAACTATAGCACAGGTTTGCTTATTTTCATTACGCCAGTACAGACTGTGACGCTGCGAAATATCGACCACGAGAATTTCATACATATATCTTACGGAGCATTTTTGAATAAGGAACAAATGACCTTCGGAATTTTGTCTGCTTTTCTGTCCGTCCGCAAATCTGCACAGCCATTTTAACATACAGGAAAATTGTAACAAAAATCACAGCATTGCCCCATATACAGGGACATCATTTTATTTTTACTTCAATTTTTATTGTACCTGAGTTTTTGAATGTACTTCACTCCCACCCCTTCTACTAATGAAGTTCAACCGTCCTCCACACAGATCCAAGACCGCATATACAGTCATAGTAGCCTTACGGTCATAGTAAACAGTACGTTCCAAAAATATGTTCGCGTTTTCCAGTGACGAAAGAGCCTTCAATATTGAATCATTTTCGCACAGGTACTGTCGTCCATTTGCCTACGTCGTATCCCGGTTTCCCCCACCAGCTTTTATTCGCCAGCTAGTGGCTGGGCTGTCTTAGCTCTTTTCTGAGAACATTAATTTCTGTTAGGAATTGGACGTCTACGTAATATTATACAACTGTTTAAAAAAACTTAAATAAAAGGACCTCGTTAATTAACTGTCACGTGATTTCCCCCCTTTCTACGACACTGCGACACAACCACTTGGACGGACAGTAGATAGCATGTCTGAGTAATTTTATCTTTTCGGATAGGACAGAAGTGAAGACTGAATTTACAATACGTAAGGTACTCTTTTATAGAGGAGGTACAGAATTATTTCAACATGAGTTACCAGTACGAAGAACGAAACTGGTAATTGGGATTAGGTACAATAGTCTATAGTGCGATAATATGCACATTAGAACTGAAGCCTGTGTCGAAATGAACGGCCACCATATTAAAAAATGTGTTTAAATAGCCATATTATGATTATTTTTCAATTTAACTTCATTCTCTATAGTGTACGCTGATGTGTTGTAGGCAGTATAATATACACTGCATAATGAATACGTCCGCATGGACAGCTCAGTTCGTGAGTAAAAACACTTATTGTTAGTACTGTACTGTATTTTTATTAAACAAAAACCTAATGAAAATTATCAAACTCAAAAGCGCAATATTTCCTAGTTTACGCATATGGATGAACTACTTTTCTTCCCTCCTATACCTAGTAAAGTGATTTGTTTGTATATTACGCCAGTATCATCGAACTCCAGTCGTGGAAGAGGGTAGCAAAGGCGTTGATACAGAAGTATAGCCAAGTTAATATTAAAAATGTTACTAAAAATAAAATGATGTCCCTGTACAAGATCAGTCGATGGTACCAGCAATGCATTCCTTGGTTAAAGAGCTTCCTTTACGGCCCAAGTTATGCTCCTACTACAACATTGATCAAATTGAATGCTCAACCTAAATTTACTATGATAGCAGATCGATCCTCATTTGTTTTTAGATTTTAGAAAGTTATGTGTAGGCTACGTATTCCAGCTACCTAAAGACTGAAGTTAAAGACACACTGAGTGTATAGTACGCCGAACACAGGTAATACAAGGGATAAGGATATCAACAAACACGTCGTCGCTGCATGTTCGTGGAGTACAATCAACTACCGACATTCTGGATCTATACTAGTGAACACATGTTTGAGCCGTGATATTCAGTATTGTCGTGATCTTTGCAGTGAAACCGTGCATTCATAGATTACGGAACTTGAAATGTTATGTTATGTTTTATTTAACGACGCTTGCAACTGCAGAGGTTATATCAGCGTCGCCGGATGTGCAGGAATTTTGTCCCGCGGGAGTTCTTTTACATGCCAGTAAATCTACTGACATGAGCCTGTCGCATTTAAGCACACTTAAATGCCATCGACCTGGCCCGGGATCGAACCCGCAACCTTGGGCATAGAAGGCCAGCGCTATACCAACTCGCCAACCAGGTTGACACGGAACTTGAACATATTATACGGATGTCACTTGAAATTATTTTATATTGCAACAAATGCTTTCGATAACACATGACGTTATTGGTGCATGATGTAGTACAAGATATTCCTATTGTCTCATATTTTTTCGTGTTTCATTATAATACTGCATATGTTGCATATCACTGAAAACTCCCTAATTTACTATGTACTTTTCTAGAAATTTCCTAAAATATAGTTTACTAGTGGCTTGTGCAGCAAATACTGCTGCAAACTAAGTTCGTTAGATGTTCAAATAAAAATGTTTCAGATTTATTTTCAACGAAGATTACTTGTCTTTTTGATAGTTATTTGCTTCTATAATAATGAAACATACTCCCTCCGAATGGATTTTTTTAGGCCAAATACATTTCCTTGAACCTATCCAACTTCAGTTTTTGAGTTTCAACGCGAAAACGCAAGTATCAATGTCAGGATGATAGCAGTAGCTATTTCAGGTCATTGTGGATTGTAGGCAAAGGTTAAAAAAATGTCAGGTTTGCTAAGCTTTCGAACAATAGCATTTTCGTATAGCTGCTGCATGTAGAACTTGAAATGTAGAGCGTAAAATCATTTTATCCTACTAAGAGATTTTGCTGAAATGATCTGGAGACTATAAAAGGCCTCTTATTTTATCAGTAAGTAATACCTTTTGATCTTTCCTTAGGAACTGTAATTTTTGCGCTCTCTCGAGCCAATACTGAAGACAATGACACATATCAATATCTACACTACACCGCCATTAGGTATATGGAAAAGACCCAACCCCACTGGGTTAATAAGTATAAAATATTTGATTTTTAATAACAATATTATTATCTTACCTAAGTTTTGTATATATAGCAGTCATTCAGTAAATTATAGAAATGAAGATCTAAATTAAGATATTCTCTACATTTACTTATATAACCTCAAAACGTTTCACTTTCATGTCATCAATATAGCATCAATATTATGTACAATTAATGAAAAATAGACGCATTATGATATTAACTGTAATAATATTTAATTTCTAATGGTAATAATGTCATCAAACCACCTCAAGTTTCGTAGATTTGAATATCAATACACAGCTGTAGGCCTTCTCAGAAAATTATACACTGCAGAATCGGTTTTTAATAACAAGTTGAATTGAGCTCTAAATATGTCGGCAATCCTGCAGGTCATGGCCTTCGTGTAATAGCCTATTGTTTATTGTAGTGTGTGTTTTGTTCTGAAATTCAATCAAGTCGGCAGTGATTTAATAAAATAGTTCTCAAAACTGACAACAGATGGGTTTTGGAAAATAGGAAAATTATGTAGGAAAATTGACATTTCACTCAAAACTACTACTTTTCCGAAAAACTTTGGGTTCCAAGCTTCAAAATGAGGGGTCACTCATTAAACTCCGTTCAGCCGTTTTCCCGTAATTTCCATTACCAGATCAAATTATATATATAGATTTAATTTATTAATTGGGATGTTGGCACTGAACATCACAGTAGACTACACAAATCCATGCTAAACGTCGAGTTAATATCTTCATCATTTTCATATTTTGATGGTAGGCCTACCGGTTCTTTCGTATTACGTTCAACACACTTTCTGCGTCCTTTAGTATTGCAGTGTCTTTCAGTGCAGTGTTTTTGTCACTTCATGTTTATTTTACACAATTCATATGTAATGTTATCTATATTGACAGTGAAAATATTAGTTCAGATATTCTCAACTATGTCCTGAAATATTACAAGCTTGAGCGTCCTATCTAAGGCATTTTGCCTCTGCAATGAACCTTCAATCAGAAACAAAGGTGTAATAATACGATTAGTAAGAGCAGTGATCGATAAGACTAGCCTACTTACTATGACTGCGTCCCGGTTTTCAGGAAGAGGGAAGAGTGTGCGTAACTACGTATTTTATATACGAATGTACCTGCGCTGTGACGTCACATATACTTCGAATCAGGCAACCTCATTCCAGTTTATAGGTAGCTGGAATACGAAGCCTAAAATAGTTCTGTGCATCGTAGCATTATCTGAGACTAAAACGTCTCGTGACCAGAATATTGTACGAAATGGAACTATAAAAATTGGAGATTTGTCCTTCGAAGAGGTGGAAAAATTCGAATATCTTGGAGCAACAGTAACAAATCTAAATGACACTCGGGAGGAAATTAAACGCAGAATAAATATAGGAAATGCGTGTTATTATTCGGTTGAGAAGCTTTTGTCATCTAGTCTTCTGTCAAAAAGTCTGAAAGTTAGAATTTATAAAACAGTTATATTACCGGTTGTTCTGTATGGTTGTGAAACTTGGACTCTCACTTTGAGAGAGGAACAGAGATTAAGGGTGTTTGAGAATAAGGTTCTTAGGAAAATATTTGGGGCTAAGAGGGATGAAGTTACAGGAGAATGGAGAAAGTTACACAACGCAGAGCTGCACGCATTGTATACTTCACCTGACATAATTAGGAACATAAAATCCAGACGTTTGAGATGGGCAGGACATGTAGCACGTATGGGCGAATCCAGAAATGCATATAGAGTGTTAGTTGGGAGGCCGGAGGAAAAAGACCTTTGGGGAGGCCGAGACGTAGATGGGAAGATAATATTAAAATGGATTTGAGGGAGGTAGGTTATGATGGTATTGACTGGATTAATCTTGCTCAGGATAGGGACCAATGGCGGGCTTATGTGAGGGCGGCAATGAACCTACGGGTTCCTTAAAAGCCAGTAAGTAAGTAAGTACAACATCGATCAAATGAAATGTGTAACCTATACCACACGAAGTTCAATACGTAGGGAATATATATCCAATGACAGTTGAACTTTAGTTGCTAGCCAATAGGATCGCTACTATCGCACAGTCTATTGTTTCTAGTACTCTTACCGCTTGGAGCATTGTATCGCGAGAAATGCAAAAAAATTACCTGAAGCTTCGTGACTGTATGTACTGGACTGTGCCTATACTTAGAATATTAGTGGATCCATCCTTATTTGTTTTTATATTTTAGGTTATGTGCACCGCAGCATTTCCTGAAAGAAACCAGCCAGCCATCCGGGATCTCGTCTCTTTATACAGACAATTCCAACAATAACAATGACGTATTTCGATGACTCTTTATTTCAGCAATTTTCATCTTTTTACAACGGTGGCGTATTAAGAACAGTTGCTGTAGAGCTATGATTTAGGCATCAGATGGACTTGGAAAAGATACACGTGAAAAGTTTTTTAGCGTGTAAAACTTAACGAAATATTAAACTTAATTTTAATTTGATAAAAAATTATCATTCGTACATAAATGGAAATGATTAATAAATAATAACGGAAACAGCTAAATTAATATAGTTCAATTATAAAGGAGCACTTAATACTGTGGTATTCATTTCCACTTGAATCCAATTCTCTGTAATAAGTCCAGGCTTCGCATATTTGTCACAAGAGCTATATTGGATGGAGTAGTTTCTCCTGGTACATTAATGACGCCAATCAATGGCACAAGCAGGTTACAAGACCTCTATGGGTCGATTTCGATGGACGAAATCGTGGTTCTAAACTTCGGCTTTTAAACCGCGGTCAAAGTCTGAATCCTTATGAGATTTCTAAAACGAAGTCGAGACGCGGCTTGAGAAGAAACCGAGGTTCGTGTGTTTTATATATGGCAACGCAGCTAAGAATCGATTTTTATTCGTGTCAACAATCGATATTAGAAAGAGATGAACATCGGGATTAATTTTTTTACTGAATTGGAGTGTCACATTCTTTTGTTCCCAGCTAAGTTATTGTTGCATTTACTAATTTAGCGACGCTGATATAACCTCTGCAGTTGCGAGCGTCGTTAAATAAACCATAACATTTAACATTTTACTAATTTACAGAATATAGGCTATGTGTGTTTAATACTAGCATTAGGCCTACTTAGTATTTAATAGGGAACGGATTTTAGGTGCCAGAATGATATTAACTACATAATTAGCATAAGTTGAGCGTTTATGTTGTAGTTCATCATTTGTCCATAACTACTACCAACATTAACTACGTACCTGAAAACCGGTTCTAAGGAATTAATAACCTAAATATTAACTGGATTAAAATTTCAATTGAAACTAAAATGTAGTATGGTTGTATTTTCACACATAATTAGCCTACTACGTGGAAAGCCCCAATAGTATAAAACTTAAAATAAGAAGACAAAATCACCTTTGCTTCATATTCTTGTAGGCCGACATCATTTTCGATTATTAAATAAAATGTCCAAAACTACTGTAAAACTAAGAATTAAGTTACATCGTCTCATAAACATAACGGTATAATTAATATAAAATATTGTATTTTACTTCCCTCAAAGCAACAAAGTGTAAAAAAATTGTCAACCTGCCGCCTCTTGCATTTCGTTGCAGATTATTATTTAGCATTCTTGCTAAATTTTGCGTTGATTCCTTCGAAAATCGAAATATTCGTCTGAAATTATTGTCGTTATATAGTTACAAAGAATTATTCCTCTCTCTCATCACTCTAATCCGGGGATTTAATACCCGTAGAGACAAATTTTCCTTTGATAATCATCCAGCTGATCTACTACCTCCATCTTGTATACATGAAGCCGTGGTTTTAAACCTACCCCAACCGTGGTCTCTGCTTCAGACCGTGGTTTCGAGCCATGGCTCAGAAAAATGAAAAAGACCTCGTTTTATAAATCCAAACACGGTTTAAAGCCATGGCCGTGGTCTAGACCTCGTTTTATAAATCGACCCTATGAGTTCTGACTTGTGTTATGTAGAAGCACACATTGTTACGTACGTTTTTATGTCATTGTTATCCTGTTCAATCATAGAGGAGGTGCACCAGGAGACAAATGCCGCCACCAATATCTACACTGCAGTTGTTTATTTCGGAATTTAGAAATGATTATTTTTGTGTAAGGAATGGTAACATATTCTTAGAATGTATATTTTTGTCATTGTAATAGTAGCTATTTCAACAAATAGCTGTAAATTATTGTTTGTATATATGAATAAAACTTCTGTTGTATATTTATTATCAGATTACTAATTTTGAAATTCAATTGTAATCAATGGCGTGGCAAATATATTTGTTCAAAACGTTTCGATTGTGCAAACCATTAAAATTAAGTTGCAGTGTTGTCATGATCTGTTCCATTATATTTTACATTAACCTTAGGCCTGCTGTACCGCCACGTATGCAGTGAGCGCCAGACATTTGAACTTCTTCCGTACAAGGCTATATTCCTCGATAAATTCAGCGTGACAAAGATGTGAAGCCTGGTAATAACATATATTATTATTATTATTATTATTATTATTATTATTATTATTATTATTATTATACCTAAGCAATATCTACCTTAAGCAATATCTACTTTCGGGCCCCTTCGAATGGTTTAAGATTTCAGAAAATTTTTATACCTCTAAGCCGAAATCTCTCTCTCCAGTTGTCAGATGCATGAAAGCTGCCAATTTACGTTGTATTAATTCAGATCCGTTTAATGTATAGTTTCTTGTTTGGCTATTGTTATATTAAGCATACTAATCAAAATCACATTCATTTCAATTTCAACTTTTTGTGTTGTTTTTGAGCTTTTCTGTATAATGTATTTTGCAGTTATCTATTCATTTTGTCATTATTATTTATTTATATTTGTTTCTAATTTTAATAATTATTTGTATGCACTGTTTTTGTAATTCCTTGTTCACTGTATCTTGTGCTAACTCTTATCTTGTGCTGAACTGTTATTGGACCCAGGCTGTTGTACAGCACAATAATTATTAGTAAATAAATAAATAAATAAATAAATAAATAAATTATTATTGGGGTCTATTATCATCATCATCATCATTATCGTTAGTTTTGTGTGTTGACTGGCATTGCTGCCACTTTGATTATTATGCCTGTCTCTCAAACAAGATTTGAACCCGGTCCATATTCCAGCATGCTAACGAGATGCCCTTGATCTCTGGTGTAATTATTGCCAGCATTTCCTGTATCCTGGTAATAACCTTATGGCGCGTTTTAACATAAAATAAGCCATTACCGCTATTTTCACCTCAATATTGCCATTCATAGGGGCGCAATAATGTTCGTCTCGTTTCTAACCCGCTCCTGTCTATTAGAGTGGCGCTCTTCGCTTGTTTAATGTCCTGCTTTAATAGTCCATTCATGGTTAATAATGAGCGATATACTCAACCGGGACTTTTTATGATAATAGACCCCTCGTCCAAGTCGTTTATGCATGTTATACTGCTTCATATGGCGCTGGCATTCAGAGCAAAGGTCAAAACAGTTTTGGACTGCACCACGGAAAGAGGTGCCTGGTACACCATCCTTGACTTTAATCCAATCTCTATCGGTATGACATCCAGCTCATATAACGATTATGGTCCGGGTAAGAGTATAATAAAATTAAAATTACTTGAAATTTTATTATGGAATTTCCGAAGCTCAAGCGTCAGTGTTAGCCTGGCGTAACGAGTCCAACAGAGGAGCGACCTCTCTGATCCGATCTATCTGTCCAGATTATGGAACCTGCGTACAGTTCCGAAACGGTGGAAATGTCAATTTGTAGGACTCGAAGGAACGCCTAAAACAGTGGTGCTACCTATAAATTAGAGGACAGGCAGAAGTGAGAAATACTCGAAGTAATTTGCCTAGAGCTGCAATGTATTTCACAGTATTGAAGCTTAACAGAATGTGCAGATTTTTAATTATTCAATTATTTTAAATAACGTTATTATTATTATTATTATTATTATTACTAGCCGTACCCGTGCGCTCCGCTGCACCCGTTAGAAATAAATATAAAGTAATTACATAATTAAAATAGGACGTTTGATCCAGGGAACATTCGTGTTTGATAGAAGGATAAATCGTTTAATATGTTACTTAATTTAAATTGCATCCAAATAATTAAAATGCGATCATTTTGGTCCAGAGACACTCATTTGGTGCAATGACAATTCCTTTAACATGTTTCTTAATTTTTATTACATGCAACCATAGTTTAATGAAGATTGACATCATTTAGATTTAATGTGTATATTTTATTTTACTTGTTATAGGTTTCCATTGAATTATGATAATAACTTAATTTTAACCCTTGTTTTCTACGTATTCAGTAAATGGCGCTTGGCCCACTATGGTTCTGAACCCTTCAAATAACGTAAATTATATTATATAATATTACATATTATATTATATTATATTATATTATATTATATTATATTATATTATATTATATTATATTATATTATATTATATTATATTATATTATATTATATTATATTATATTATATTATATCATATCAGAAGTTACTGTAATAACATTATAGCATTATGTCCATCTAGAGAAACTACACTTTCCAATGGTGAAATAATAATTAATTATACAAATCGGTTAATTTAGCTTCCGATATTACTTCATACAAACACAGAAACATTCTCTGTAGGCTATCTTTCATAGCTTTCGATTGTTGCTGTCCAAGACCCCTTATAGACGAAGTCATTTGTTTTTTAATTCATTACACGGCCTTAGATGGCAGTTACTTTAATTTCAAAACTTACTTATCTCATTAAATATCAGTCCTATCAAACTTTTTCAAGGAATAAAACATATCGCAAATTATTTTTAAAGAAACTTTTGTTATGTAACATTTTTCACAAAAATCAATAATAAGCGAGATATTTCGATTTATTTAATTCAGGCCACCTTATAACCCCCCTTTTAAATAATGTATTTTGAATGCCATATAGCCTAAAATCTAAGTTACAACGAACTTAATTTATATTCCAATTTTCATCGAAATCCGTTCAGCCATTATCGCGTGAAAAGGTAACAAACATACAGACAGACATACAAACAAAAATTTCAAAAAAGCGATTTTCGGTTTCAGGGTGGTTAATTATATATGTTAGGACCAATTATTTTCGGAAAATCTAAAATTACCAGAAAAATTTCGGCTACAGATTTATAATTAGTATAGATTAATTTTTTATTAGTATTTTGAAGTTGAAGATCGAGAATAGTTTGAGCAACAGCGTGCGCAACCCACCCAATAATGCATAATTAAAATTGAAAAAAAGCCAAAACAGAAAAACCTATAGCCAAAATACTCATTATCAGGCTTCGAGACTTTGGACCCGATACAATAAGTTTACTGTGCATGTACTATAGGTTGTTGACTCGCTGCAGGTAGCGAAAGGTAGAGATGTGTTGAGGTAACAACGTTGCTGTTTAGGGTAGAGTACGGTAGTATGGGGAAACACACATATGTACATTCTGAAAGTAAATATACATTACACAATGATAATGTCAAAAGAATGTGAAAAGCATTTATTCTCCTGTCTTTTATAAGCATTTGTGTTTAATTATACACAGTGTTAATGGTGGAAATGATCATATAGCAATTTTAATTTCTTCATTTATCCTAGTGGTCGTCTTTAGGAAGTGCAGTTACAGTACCGAATTGCAATGTACTACAAGATACATTTTCAGTGTCTCAAACGTAAATCTTTTTCGGTTATCTGCCAAACACAGTTTGTACTGTGGTAAGCTACGCTCTACGTCGCATGACGTGATAGGAGCAAAACGAAGAAACCTAACATCATTGCAGTCGCTAAGGGTGCTATGCATAGCCATTTCGCTAGCCCGCGCTATGAGCGTGCTAAACTAGCCCCGGCTATCGACTAATTACTTGTACAGGATTCATATCATATAATATCGCTAACACTGGTTTATGAATACGAAAAACGTTAGTTCACTGATCATCCACCGGAAGCCCGCGCTAAGAATGTCTATGAATATGACCCAAAGAGACAGTCTTTTATTCTCGGGTGACTCTTGTCCACTAATTTGCTGTTTATGTTACACAATGTTCCATATCCGTTATTTTTACATAAAATTGATTTCCACTTCTGTTTTACACGTTCAGTAACCGGTGTACTTGGTGTCTCATTAATTCTGTGTGTCATTTCCTCAATTAATTTGAGGGCTTCCGGCATCTCTTGCTCTGACTTTTCTAACCGTGTAATAGTTTCAGACACAGTTTGTATGAAAACCAAATTATTCGTCAGAACCTTCAAATCCAGAGCGCTTTCCTTTGCGTATTTGTTGGCATTCATTCTACAGTACCCCCACCCACTGTACGCTTTAACACTATACTCAGTACGCCGTTATGCGGATTTTCCACTGAACTGCTCTATCGGGTCCGAAGTTTCGAATCTGCTCATTATCAATCCCAACTGACTTAAAGTTGATATTGTGAATTTATTTCAACTCAACAATAGGATTTTATTCTTCCAACAATAATTCCTTTCTACAATTCACCTTAAACGCTATCGTCAACAATAGGATTTTCACTCAACACAGTATTCGTTATAGTACTCCACTGACGGCAATGACAATTTACTTGGATTATTACGAACAACAATGAACTGTTAATCTTAACTAATATTTACAAAGCACTATTTACAAATCAGAACTATCAGTTCTCAGTTCACAGTTCTTCTAGCTCAGTCACTCGAGTTCACAGTATCTCGAACCACAGACCTTCAGAGACAGTTCACTGTACTCGAACTCAGGTCCCTCCAACTGCGGTCCACTGCACTCGAACTCAGGTCCCTCCAACTGCGGTCCACTGCACTCGAACTCAGGCCTTCGGATACTGACACAGTTGCGGACGCACACTCGAGCCGAACTCCGGTACACAAGACTGGCTTGCTTCCTCTGGCTTACTCACTGACTGGCTGACTAATCAACTGAAACTGATCATGAATCACACACACACTGTCCGAGTTCCCTCGCGCTTCTTCTTTTATAACCACAGCGACGTAGCCTGGAAAGTTCGAATTCCCGATTATTTCCACTTCGACGGACTTCTCGAAGAGTCGGGAGGGTCCGTCCCCCCTTCACTCCGCACGCAGCAGTTGCGCGCGCACACTCCCTCGCCGCGTAGGCCCTTTTCCCTCTCTTCTCTCCGCCGCGCGCCGTCCCTCAGTGCGCCGTGGAGCCCGCGCGATCTTCTCTCTTGCGGGACGCTGGTCGTGAGTTCGAATCTCACGTCGCTGTCACAATATATTAATATTTTTTATTCCAATTAATGTTTTAAACTCTTTATGTAGATTTCTTAATAATTCATTTCATAAAATATAGGAGGAAGGCAGAAAATAGGAAAGAATGGAGAATGCTGGGTTTGCAGTGAAGGACCTCCCCTTGGGCAGAACACTACAAATGAATAACCCTTTTGGACTGTGCAGTCGAGATGCTCTACGTTAAAATACGCCTATGTTATCCTAACAGTCTTTGTGCGAGATCGTGCGTATTTGCTTGTTTTCCGCACAGAACCAATAAGCGGTAAGTGTGAAATACCACATTCAGTATTCCCAACGTAAAACACATAACAATTTCCCTCTTCTTACCGCTTAAGCGCGACATTCATTTTACTGCTTTAGGCTTTTAACATAGTAATAATTTTAAATTGAAACTTACCACTGCAATTTCACCTAAATTGCAATGTTAATTATTGTTTTTAAATATTTGCAAAAATTAAGTAAAGTCTACTACTCCACGAAACTTATTGCATTCCTGATACAAGTAACATTAAGGAAGCCGTGAAAAAATCAACGAGATTCCAGATGCCGATGTTATTACTGCAATATGTTATATAAATAATATTGTTAAAATATTAAAATGAAAAATAAATCATTACATAACTTTACCGTTTGTTTTAAGTTCGCATTTATAGACTGGGGAAAAAAAAAAGACAGACGTATATCACGGCCTGCTGGAGTATAGTAAACACAGAAAACATTTTACAGCAACAATGTCGAAGAAAGATATTTTGGTGTTCCGAAGTTGGCGTCATTAAACAGAAACCAACATGGAGATTTCATTGCAACTAATTAGAAATTCGTCTTTCAGGTATGTAATAAACGATCTTCGCACAAAATAATGTACGATACACGAGCGGTATGTTTGTTTTCATGTTCTCGGAAATTAAAAAAGCTCAACTACGTTTCGCTTTTTCATTCTTTTCCTCGTCCATGAAAACGTTAACATACCGCTCTTGTAACGTATATTACTATTGAGTCTATTTGATTCTACTCTATGCTTTCACGCAAACCTTTAGTCGTATACTGTAGTGAGAGTTGGCATGTTAAACTCACACAATTTTATTAAAATAATGACATTAACATAAAAAATTATTACATAACGTTAACAAAGACTGGTTGTTTTCTAAAATACGACCCTATTCTTTTATTACTTTTAACAGCTGGAACGAAACACAGTATTCTGTTTGTGTCTGTGCTCTGAACTTGGCCGTCGCGACAGGGCTGAGCATCCCCGCTGAGCAGAACAAACAGAACAGCGTCCCCCGCGCCCCATGCCAGGCAGGTCAGCGGGGAAACGAGAAGTGAACTTGGAAGTGTTTTCTAGGTTACACCCAACTGCAGTAAAACATCATCACTGTGCAGATATTGCCTGGCGAATTTATTTCAACATTCCCTGAAATTCACAACAAACAACTACAGATGTTCTTCTTCTCAAAGGCTAAACACCCCAGGGGGCTATGGCCTACTTTTAAAAATTGTTCTTGAAATTTAACATTAGACATATACAGTGAAACCTGTCTAAAGCGGCCATTAGAAGTTACCTTGTAAAATGGCCGTTTTATCAGGTGGCCGCTTGATTAAGGTTGCGGTTTTTTATGAATCAGCATGAAAGTACTGAATTTCATTGACTTTTTAGTACTGTGCGTGTACAACAATCGTGCATATTAATGTCAGCCTCTTCCATTCTTGGCAACTAGCCTTTTCAAAACTCGCTTACAGTACCTCAGTTTAAATGACTGAATAATACCTTGTTCAAGGGGCTGGAGGTGTGATGTATTTGTAGGAAGAAACACCAATTTCGCGGATCACATTGCGATTTTGTCGTTTAATCGTCGAATTGAAATCGCATAGCCAATTCTCAAACAATGATGATGCCATCCAAGCTTTATTGTTTGCAGTCCACTTCACCCCCAGTAAGCCCATGTCAACATTTTTTTAAACATCTCGGTTTCAATGATTTCCCTATCATTAAGAGTGGTTCTTTTTCTCCTGTAGCATTACAAAAAAATAGTAGGATTATTCTTTCTTTTGCCAACTTCCAACACTCTTTTTCCTTAAAACTTAAAGTTTTGTTAGGGAGGGCTCTGAAAAAAAAAAACCTGTATGAAAAGAAGAAACATTCGTAAAAACTGGTCCAAATAGAGAAAGATAGAAAGAGGAGGAAAAAAATAAAAAAATTCGAATGGTTAACTACTGACCTAAAACATACTGTGACATTTTCGATAGAAAAAGGCCGTTTTTCAATCCTTTAAAAACGAGTAAGAATTTATAGCTGTGCAGGGTCGGAGTGGAAAGTGACAAAAGAGTCATAAACAGTAACCAACTAACCCCAAGATATGTAGGGTGTACTGTTGTACACTTAGCTATTGTCCCCTGTTCTCTAACCATCGAAAAAATAGGTCAGATAGTATTCGTGAAAAGATTTTTTGTTGGACAGTGACTGTTATAGTCAGGTTCCAACCCAAATAGACCTCGGCCGCTGGCCGGCGCATGAGGTGGCCGCTAAATAGAGAGAGAACTTGTATTGATGTTATGGAAAATCCAATTGGATCCAGAGAAAATTGGCCTTTTGGCCAGGTGACCGTTTAAATTAAGTGACCGCAAAGGCAGGTTTCACTGTACATAAATGGCGGAACTTCCGTGAAGTGATATCAGCACTACGCCGGGGCTCCGCCTAAGGATGTCACGTTAAAAAATAAACAACCATGCCACAGGCGGGGTTCAAACTCACGAGCGTAACCGTCGAATATGTGTGCTGAACTGCTGACGACAGTATATTTATATGTAATTTCTTTCACTATATCTTCGTTTTACAAACAAGTTGTTATAGTAGCACTTTATTGCAACCAACATTTTTCTTTAACACTTTCAGTTCATGTTCACATAACCTTTATTATCATTATCATCACCAACGTCGTCTCATCTTGATATAATCTCCATTCTCATTATAATCGTCACACAATTTTCATTCTCATTATCATCGTCACATAATTTCCATTCTCATTATCACAATCTTCAGTTTACCATTTTCCCATAACCTTCAATCTAATCGTCATCGCCACATAATCTTCATTCTCATTATCATTTTCATATAATATTCAATCTCATCATCTTCCCATAATCTCCATTCTCATTGTCTTAATCACATAATCTTCATTTTATCATTTTCCCATAACCTTCATTCTCATGGTCATCGCCACATAATCTTAATTCTCATTATCATTTTCACATAATATTCACTCACATCATCTTCCCATAATCTTCATTCTCATTATAATCTTCCCATAATCTCCATTCTCATTATCATAATCACATAATCTTCATTTTATCATCTTCCTATAATTGTCATTCTCATTGTAATCATCACATAATCTTCATTCTCATTGTCATCGCCACATAATTTTCATTCTCATTATCATAATCACATAATCTTCATTCTATCATTTACCCATAACCTTCATTCTCATTACCATCGTCTCATCAATTTCATTCTCATAATCATTGTCGCATAATCTTTATTGCCATTACCATCACCATATAATCTTCATTCTCTCTACAATCTAGGGCTACCTATAATCTTCTTTCCCATTATTGTCACATAATCTTCATTCTCATTATTATTGTGGCATAATCTTCATTCTCACTATCATCACCATATAATCTTCATTTTCACTATCATTTTCCCATAATCTTCATTCTCATTATTGTCACATAATCTTCATTCTCATTATCATCGTCACATAATCTTCATTCTCATTATTATTGTGGCATAATCTTCATTCTCATGCTCACTATCATCATCATATAATCTTCATTCTCACTATCATTTTCCCATAATCTTCATTCCCTTTATTGTCACATAATCTTCATTCTCATTATCATCGTCACATAAACTTCATTCTCATTATTATTGTGGCATAATCTTCATTCTCACTATCATCACCATATAATCTTCATTCTCACTATCACTTTCCCATAATCTTCTTCCCATTATTGTCACATAATCATTTTCATTATCATCTTCACATAATCTTAATTTTCACTATCTTCACATAATTTTAATTCTCATTATTATCGTTACATAGTTTTCATTTTCAAATCATAGTGGCTTTCTTCATCGTCATGTAATATTTATTGTCAGTATCATAGTCGATATCGTTGCTGTTTCATTGTTGCCATCACTGTATCATCGTCATTACCTTCATCATTGCCAATATCATCATTATCATGATTGGTGTCAATTAATTGTCATACTCGTCATCGCTACTACAAACGTCATCGTTGTCATTTTTATCATTGCAAACATAATCAGTGTCAGCGTAATTTCGTAAAATATGTTCGTCGAAGTAGCTCAATCGGCAGGTGCAGGTGCTCGGGCGTGGGTTCGATCCCCGCTTGGGCTGATTAAATGTTTGAATTTTTAACAGAACTCTTCTCCAACTCTAAGGCGAATGTTAGGCGAATTGTTGGTCTCATCTGGACAAATACTATCTCGTTATCACCAATTCAATCGAAGCTAAATAGGCTAGTTGATAGAGCGTTTTCAAAAGTAATCTAAAAAAATCGCTAATCGCTATTTATTGGCAAAGTGGATAAGTCAAAATAATCGACAAAGATTCACCCTAAATGTTGGCATCACAACGGTCTGTACCGCTTCGGTACATCTGCATTAATAACCCACATACGTAGCTCTCAAGTCCACTGACCGGGACAGCTAATCTTGCACCATGCATACGTGATCAAGGTACGGGTTTGTGCGCAATTCATGAGATCTCCGACCATCGGCGGCGAAGCGGAGGGGGAGCTGAGGTGTTGAATAACTCACCTCCTACCACCTCGCCGTAGATTGTGCAGATTCGCGCGCCTTCTCATGTGGTAGCCTGATGACGTGTAAAATAGATCAAGTCTGTCTGTATTACACGAAGGGAAATACATTTGGTATCTTACGGACTTGATTATCTACATTCCTACAATGTTTCATCATACGAGATATCCTTTCTGACAGAACGTAATACTAGATATTTACAGGAATTAGAGAGAGAGAGAGAGAGAGAGAGAGTGTATGCATGTATGTATGTATTAAAGTGTGAGAGTTTCTCACATTTACCTTACAACAGTTAATTTGTGTTACTATTCTTAATTATCGCAGTTTATTTCCTTTACACACAATAAAATTGAGAACCGAGCAAGTTGGCTCAGGTGGTAGCGTTTGAGAATCATATTCGGGAAATCTCAGTTCAAACCCCGTGACCGACCAATCTGACTGGCGTTTTTTCATTTTTTTCCTCAGTCGCAAAGGTAAATGTCAGATTGGAAATTTACTGTCATGATACATCATCGCCTCTATCACCAATACCATCAACTCCACTCCCCCAAAAAAAGAATGTAGAGTCTAAAAATATATTACAAATAGCTGTAAAGTAACCTACGACTTTAAATTAGTCTGAACAATAATATTTAACTGATAATACAAGCGAAATGCCGAACAATTACTATGAATCCAAACAATTGCTATGAGTCCAAACAATTGCAATGAATCCAAACAATTACAATGAGTCCAAACAATTATAATGGGTCCAAACAATTACAATGAAACCAAACAATTACAATGAATGCAAACAATTATAATGGGTCCAAACAATTACAATGAATCCAAACAATTACAATGAGTCCAAACAATTGCACTGAATCCAAACAACTGCAATGAGTCCAAACAATTATAATGGGTCCAAACAATTGCAATGAATCCAAACAATTACAATGAGTCCAAACAATTATAATGGGTCCAAACAATTACAATGAATCCAAACAATTACAATGAGTCAAAACAATTATAATGGGTCCAAACAACTGCAATGAATCCAAACAATTACAATGAGTCCAAACAATTACAATGAATCCAAACAATTACAATGGGTCCAAACAATTACAATGAGTCCAAACAATTACAAAGAGTCCAAACAATTGCAATGACTCCAAACAATTCCAATGAGTCCAAACAATTGCAATGAATCCAAACAACTGCAATGAGTCCAAACAATTGCAATGACTCCAAACAATTCCAATGAGTTGAAACTACTGCAATGAGTCTAAACAACTGTAATAATTCCAAGCAACAAAATTCCAGTGTTAAAACAATTGTATAAAGTGCAAACAATTGCAATGAGTTCAAAAATCTGCAAACAAATCAAACAAAAAAGAAAAGAATCCAAACAATTGCACAGTTTCAACAATAGAAAATAGTCACAACAATTGTAAACAGGCCCTAGACCCCAAAGAATTTTATAGTCTACAGAATTATAAAGATTCAAAAGAATTGCAAAGAAATTAGAAAATTGCGAAGAATTTAAAGACAACCCAGAGTCTACAGTATATATTTGTGAAGTGTCACAAAATTGTAAATAGTTTGAAGCAATAAATTTAATAAAGTCCAATGGAGTTTTAAGGAGTCTAAAAGCATGTTACTTAAAATGTCTAAGATTAGTAATCAATAAAGGTTCTAAGACAATTTATAAAACGTATAAAAGAACTTCAAGGAGTTCAAAATACTTGTAAGAAATCTAAAGGAATTGTAAGGAATCTAATGAAAATATAACAAATTACTAAATTATAAGAACTTAAACGCAAAGACTCTTATGAAACAGCGTGACCAGTGAAACTTACAAAGATTACGAAGAATTTTAGACATGTGGTGAGCTACACATTACAAAGAATTTGAAAGAGTCAGGCTATTTGCTATGAATTACAAAGATTGTGGAGGTTAAAGCAAGAGGCGAGAATGATTTTAAGGAAATTAATATTTCACGTAAATGAAAAACGAATGATAAATTTTGCCTACATCCCTCTGGTGCAGGGGTACGGCACTTCCACGTGGCATATATACGGTATTAGATCCTTGTCTACAAGTCTGTTATGAATTGCGTAGGTTGTAGCCCTTTAAAAAAAGAGACGAGGATAATTTTAAGGAAATTAATATTTCACGTAAATGAAAAACGAATGATAAATTTTGCCTACATCCCTCTTGTGCAGGGGTACGGCACTTCCACGTGGAATATATACGGTATTAGATCCTTGTCTACAAGTCTGTTATGAATTGCGTAGGTTGTAGCCGTTAAAGAAAGAGACGAGGATGATTTTAAGGAAATTAATATTTCACGTAAATGAAAAACGAATGATAAATTTTGCCTACATCCCTCTGGTGCAGGGGTACGGCACTTCCACGTGGAATATATACGGTATTAGATCATTGTCTACAAGTCTGTTATGAATTGCGTAGATTGTAGCCGTTAAAGAAATAGACGAGGATGATTTTAAGGAAATTAATATTTCACGTAAATGAAAAACGAATGATAAATTTTGCCTACATCCCTCTTGTGCAGGGGTACGGCACTTCCACGTGGCATATATACGGTATTAGATCCTTGTCTACAAGTCTGTTATGAATTGCGTAGATTGTAGCCGTTAAAGAAATAGACGAGGATGATTTTAAGGAAATTAATATTTCACGTAAATGAAAAACGAATGATAAATTTTGCCTAGATCCCTCCGGTGCAGGGGTACGGCACTTCCACGTGGCATATATACGGTATTAGATCCTTGTCTACAAGTCTGTTATGAATTGCGTAGGTTGTAGCCGTTAAAGAAATAGACGAGGATGATTTTAAGAAATTAATATTTCACGTAAATGAAAAACGAATGATAAATTTTGCCTACATCCCTCTTGTGCAGGGGTACGGCACTTCCACGTGGATATATACGGTATTAGATCCTTGTCTACAAGTCTGTTATGAATTGCGTAGGTTGTAGCCGTTAAAGAAAGAGACGAGGATGATTTTAAGGAAATTAATATTTCACGTAAATGAAAAACGAATGATAAATTTTGCCTACATCCCTCTGGTGCAGGGTACGGCACTTCCACGTGGAATATATACGGTATTAGATCATTGTCTACAAGTCTGTTATGAATTGCGTAGATTGTAGCCGTTAAAGAAATAGACGAGGATGATTTTAAGGAAATTAATATTTCACGTAAATGAAAAACGAATGATAAATTTTGCCTACATCCCTCTTGTGCAGGGGTACGGCACTTCCACGTGGCATATATACGGTATTAGATCCTTGTCTACAAGTCTGTTATGAATTGCGTAGATTGTAGCCGTTAAAGAAATAGACGAGGATGATTTTAAGGAAATTAATATTTCACGTAAATGAAAAACGAATGATAAATTTTGCCTAGATCCCTCCGGTGCAGGGGTACGGCACTTCCACGTGGCATATATACGGTATTAGATCATTGTCTACAAGTCTGTTATGAATTGCGTAGGTTGTAGCCGTTAAAGAAATAGACGAGGATGATTTTAAGGAAATTAATATTTCACGTAAATGAAAAACGAATGATAAATTTTGCCTAGATCCCTCGGTGCAGGGGTACGGCACTTCCACGTGGCATATATACGGTATTAGATCCTTGTCTACAAGTCTGTTATGAATTGCGTAGGTTGTAGCCCTTTAAAAAAAGAGACGAGGATAATTTTAAGGAAATTAATATTTCACGTAAATGAAAAACGAATGATAAATTTTGCCTACATCCCTCTTGTGCAGGGGTACGGCACTTCCACGTGGCATATATACGGTATTAGATCATTGTCTACAAGTCTGTTATGAATTGCGTAGGTTGTAGCCCTTTAAAAAAAGAGACGAGGATAATTTTAAGGAAATTAATATTTCACGTAAATGAAAAACGAATGATAAATTTTGCCTACATCCCTCTTGTGCAGGGGTACGGCACTTCCACGTGGAATATATACGGTATTAGATCATTGTCTACAAGTCTGTTATGAATTGCGTAGGTTGTAGCCGTTAAAGAAAGAGACGAGGATGATTTTAAGGAAATTAATATTTCACGTAAATGAAAAACGAATGATAAATTTTGCCTAGATCCCTCCGGTGCAGGGGTACGGCACTTCCACGTGGCATATATACGGTATTAGATCCTTGTCTACAAGTCTGTTATGAATTGCGTAGGTTGTAGCCCTTTAAAAAAAGAGACGAGGATAATTTTAAGGAAATTAATATTTCACGTAAATGAAAAACGAATGATAAATTTTGCCTACATCCCTCTGGTGCAGGGGTACGGCACTTCCACGTGGAATATATACGGTATTAGATCATTGTCTACAAGTCTGTTATGAATTGCGTAGATTGTAGCCGTTAAAGAAATAGACGAGGATGATTTTAAGGAAATTAATATTTCACGTAAATGAAAAACGAATGATAAATTTTGCCTACATCCCTCTTGTGCAGGGGTACGGCACTTCCACGTGGCATATATACGGTATTAGATCCTTGTCTACAAGTCTGTTATGAATTGCGTAGGTTGTAGCCCTTTAAAAAAAGAGACGAGGATAATTTTAAGGAAATTAATATTTCACGTAAATGAAAAACGAATGATAAATTTTGCCTACATCCCTCTGGTGCAGGGGTACGGCACTTCCACGTGGAATATATACGGTATTAGATCATTGTCTACAAGTCTGTTATGAATTGCGTAGATTGTAGCCGTTAAAGAAATAGACGAGGATGATTTTAAGGAAATTAATATTTCACGTAAATGAAAAACGAATGATAAATTTTGCCTACATCCCTCTTGTGCAGGGGTACGGCACTTCCACGTGGAATATATACGGTATTAGATCCTTGTCTACAAGTCTGTTATGAATTGCGTAGGTTGTAGCCGTTAAAGAAAGAGACGAGGATGATTTTAAGGAAATTAATATTTCACGTAAATGAAAAACGAATGATAAATTTTGCCTAGATCCCTCCGGTGCAGGGGTACGGCACTTCCACGTGGCATATATACGGTATTAGATCCTTGTCTACAAGTCTGTTATGAATTGCGTAGGTTGTAGCCCTTTAAAAAAGAGACGAGGATAATTTTAAGGAAATTAATATTTCACGTAAATGAAAAACGAATGATAAATTTTGCCTACATCCTCTCTTGTGCAGGGGTACGGCACTTCCACGTGGCATATATACGGTATTAGATCCTCGTCTACAAGTCTGTTATGAATTGCGTAGATTGTAGCCGTTAAAGAAAGAGACGAGGATGATTTTAAGGAAATTAATATTTCACGTAAATGAAAAACGAATGATAAATTTTGCCTACATCCCTCTTGTGCAGGGGTACGGCACTTCCACGTGGCATATATACGGTATTAGATCCTTGTCTACAAGTCTGTTATGAATTGCGTAGGTTGTAGCCCTTAAAAAAAGAGACGAGGATAATTTTAAGGAAATTAATATTTCACGTAAATGAAAAACGAATGATAAATTTTGCCTACATCCCTCTTGTGCAGGGGTACGGCACTTCCACGTGGAATATATACGGTATTAGATCATTGTCTACAAGTCTGTTATGAATTGCGTAGATTGTAGCCGTTAAAGAAATAGACGAGGATGATTTTAAGGAAATTAATATTTCACGTAAATGAAAAACGAATGATAAATTTTGCCTACATCCCTCTTGTGCAGGGGTACGGCACTTCCACGTGGAATATATACGGTATTAGATCCTTGTCTACAAGTCTGTTATGAATTGCGTAGGTTGTAGCCGTTAAAGAAAGAGACGAGGATGATTTTAAGGAAATTAATATTTCACGTAAATGAAAAACGAATGATAAATTTTGCCTACATCCCTCTGGTGCAGGGGTACGGCACTTCCACGTGGAATATATACGGTATTAGATCATTGTCTACAAGTCTGTTATGAATTGCGTAGATTGTAGCCGTTAAAGAAATAGACGAGGATGATTTTAAGGAAATTAATATTTCACGTAAATGAAAAACGAATGATAAATTTTGCCTAGATCCCTCCGGTGCAGGGGTACGGCACTTCCACGTGGCATATATACGGTATTAGATCCTTGTCTACAAGTCTGTTATGAATTGCGTAGGTTGTAGCCCTTTAAAAAAGAGACGAGGATAATTTTAAGGAAATTAATATTTCACGTAAATGAAAAACGAATGATAAATTTTGCCTACATCCCTCTGGTGCAGGGGTACGGCACTTCCACGTGGAATATATACGGTATTAGATCATTGTCTACAAGTCTGTTATGAATTGCGTAGGTTGTAGCCGTTAAAAAAGAGACGAGGATGATTTTAAGGAAATTAATATTTCACGTAAATGAAAAACGAATGATAAATTTTGCCTACATCCCTCTGGTGCAGGGGTACGGCACTTCCACGTGGAATATATACGGTATTAGATCATTGTCTACAAGTCTGTTATGAATTGCGTAGGTTGTAGCCGTTAAAGAAAAGAGACGAGGATGATTTTAAGGAAATTAATATTTCACGTAAATGAAAAACGAATGATAAA
This sequence comes from Periplaneta americana, assembly GCA_025594305.2. Lineage (NCBI taxonomy): Eukaryota > Metazoa > Arthropoda > Insecta > Blattodea > Blattidae > Periplaneta > Periplaneta americana. The sequence continues at coordinate 18,589,631 of JAJSOF020000033.1, forward strand.
TTTTGCCTACATCCCTCTGGTGCAGGGGTACGGCACTTCCACGTGGAATATATACGGTATTAGATCCTTGTCTACAAGTCTGTTATGAATTGCGTTAAAGTAGGTTGTAGCCCGTTGAAAAAAAGATAAAAAGAGACGAGGATAATTTTAAGAAATTAATATTTCACGTAAATGAAAAACGAATGATAAATTTTGCCTACATCCCTCTGGTGCAGGGGTACGGCACTTCCACGTGGAATATATACGGTATTAGATCATTGTCTACAAGTCTGTTATGAATTGCGTAGATTGTAGCCGTTAAAGAAATAGACGAGGATGATTTTAAGGAAATTAATATTTCACGTAAATGAAAAACGAATGATAAATTTTGCCTACATCCCTCTTGTGCAGGGGTACGGCACTTCCACGTGGAATATATACGGTATTAGATCCTTGTCTACAAGTCTGTTATGAATTGCGTAGGTTGTAGCCGTTAAAAAAGAGACGAGGATGATTTTAAGGAAATTAATATTTCACGTAAATGAAAAACGAATGATAAATTTTGCCTACATCCCTCCGGTGCAGGGGTACGGCACTTCCACGTGGCATATATACGGTATTAGATCCTTGTCTACAAGTCTGTTATGAATTGCGTAGGTTGTAGCCCTTTAAAAAAGAGACGAGGATAATTTTAAGGAAATTAATATTTCACGTAAATGAAAAACGAATGATAAATTTTGCCTACATCCCTCTTGTGCAGGGGTACGGCACTTCCACGTGGAATATATACGGTATTAGATCCTTGTCTACAAGTCTGTTATGAATTGCGTAGATTGTAGCCGTTAAAGAAAGAGACGAGGATGATTTTAAGGAAATTAATATTTCACGTAAATGAAAAACGAATGATAAATTTTGCCTACATCCCTCTTGTGCAGGGGTACGGCACTTCCACGTGGCATATATACGGTATTAGATCCTTGTCTACAAGTCTGTTATGAATTGCGTAGGTTGTAGCCCTTTTAAAAAAGAGACGAGGATAATTTTAAGGAAATTAATATTTCACGTAAATGAAAAACGAATGATAAATTTTGCCTACATCCCTCTTGTGCAGGGGTACGGCACTTCCACGTGGAATATATACGGTATTAGATCATTGTCTACAAGTCTGTTATGAATTGCGTAGATTGTAGCCGTTAAAGAAATAGACGAGGATGATTTTAAGGAAATTAATATTTCACGTAAATGAAAAACGAATGATAAAATCCCTTTGCACTTCCCGTGGAATATATACGGTATTAGATCTACAAGTCTGTTATGAATTCTTGTAGCCGTTAAAGAAAGAGACGAGGATGGAAATTAATATTTCGTAAATGAAAAACGAATGATAAATTTTGCCTACATCCCTCTGGTGCAGGGGTACGGCACTTCCACGTGGAATATATACGGTATTAGATCCTTGTCTACAAGTCTGTTATGAATTGCGTAGGTTGTAGCCTTTAAAAAAGAGACGAGGATAATTTTAAGGAAATTAATATTTCACGTAAATGAAAAACGAATGATAAATTTTGCCTACATCCCTCTTGTGCAGGGGTACGGCACTTCCACGTGGAATATATACGGTATTAGATCCTTGTCTACAAGTCTGTTATGAATTGCGTAGGTTGTAGCCTTTAAAAAAGAGACGAGGATAATTTTAAGGAAATTAATATTTCACGTAAATGAAAAACGAATGATAAATTTTGCCTACATCCCTCTTGTGCAGGGGTACGGCACTTCCACGTGGCAAATATACGGTATTAGATCCTTGTCTACAAGTCTGTTATGAATTGCGTAGGAATATATGTAGCCCTTTAAAAAAAGAGACGAGGATGATTTTAAGGAAATTAATATTTCACGTAAATGAAAAACGAATGATAAATTTTGCCTACATCCCTCTTGTGCAGGGGTACGGCACTTCCACGTGGAATATATACGGTATTAGATCATTGTCTACAAGTCTGTTATGAATTGCGTAGATTGTAGCCGTTAAAGAAATAGACGAGGATGATTTTAAGGAAATTAATATTTCACGTAAATGAAAAACGAATGATAAATTTTGCCTACATCCCTCTTGTGCAGGGGTACGGCACTTCCACGTGGAATATATACGGTATTAGATCCTTGTCTACAAGTCTGTTATGAATTGCGTAGGTTGTAGCCGTTAAAGAAAGAGACGAGGATGATTTTAAGGAAATTAATATTTCACGTAAATGAAAAACGAATGATAAATTTTGCCTACATCCCTCTGGTGCAGGGGTACGGCACTTCCACGTGGAATATATACGGTATTAGATCATTGTCTACAAGTCTGTTATGAATTGCGTAGGTTGTAGCCTTTAAAAAAGAGACGAGGATAATTTTAAGGAAATTAATATTTCACGTAAATGAAAAACGAATGATAAATTTTGCCTACATCCCTCTTGTGCAGGGGTACGGCACTTCCACGTGGCATATATACGGTATTAGATCCTTGTCTACAAGTCTGTTATGAATTGCGTAGGTTGTAGCCCTTTAAAAAAAGAGACGAGGATAATTTTAAGGAAATTAATATTTCACGTAAATGAAAAACGAATGATAAATTTTGCCTACATCCCTCTTGTGCAGGGGTACGGCACTTCCACGTGGAATATATACGGTATTAGATCATTGTCTACAAGTCTGTTATGAATTGCGTAGATTGTAGCCCTTTAAAAAAGAGACGAGGATGATTTTAAGGAAATTAATATTTCACGTAAATGAAAAACGAATGATAAATTTTGCCTACATCCCTCTTGTGCAGGGGTACGGCACTTCCACGTGGAATATATACGGTATTAGATCATTGTCTACAAGTCTGTTATGAATTGCGTAGGTTGTAGCCGTTAAAGAAAGAGACGAGGATGATTTTAAGGAAATTAATATTTCACGTAAATGAAAAACGAATGATAAATTTTGCCTAGATCCCTCCGGTGCAGGGTACGGCACTTCCACGTGGCATATATACGGTATTAGATCCTTGTCTACAAGTCTGTTATGAATTGCGTAGGTTGTAGCCCTTTAAAAAAAACGAGGATGATTTTAAGGAAATTAATATTTCACGTAAATGAAAAACGAATGATAAATTTTGCCTACATCCCTCTGGTGCAGGGGTACGGCACTTTGTGAATATATACGGTATTAGATCATTGTCTACAAGTCTGTTATGAATTGCGGATTGTACCGTTAAAAAAGAGACGAGGATGATTTTAAGGAAATTAATATTTACGTAAATGAAAACGAATGATAAATTAGATCCACGTGGCATATATACGGTATTGTCTTGTCTACAAGTCTGTTATGAATTGCGTAGGTTGTAGCCCTTTAAAAAAGAGACGAGGATAATTTTAAGGAAATTAATATTTCACGTAAATGAAAAACGAATGATAAATTTTGCCTACATCCCTCTTGTGCAGGGGTAGGCACTTCCACGTGGCATATATACGGTATTAGATCATTGTCTACAAGTCTGTTATGAATTGCGTAGGTTGTAGCCCTTTAAAAAAAGAGACGAGGATAATTTTAAGGAAATTATATTTCACGTAAATGTCTAAACAAGTCTGTTATGAACGGTATTTCATTGCAAGTCTGTTATGAAGTAGGTTGTAGCCGTTAAAGAAAGAGACGAGGATGATTTTAAGGAAATTAATATTTCACGTAAATGAAAAACGAATGATAAATTTTGCCTACATCCCTCTGGTGCAGGGGTACGGCACTTCCACGTGGAATATATACGGTATTAGATCTTGTCTACAAGTCTGTTATGAATTGCGTAGGTTGTAGCCCTTTAAAAAAGAGACGAGGATAATTTTAAGGAAATTAATATTTCACGTAAATGAAAAACGAATGATAAATTTTGCCTACATCCCTCTGGTGCAGGGGTACGGCACTTCCACGTGGAATATATACGGTATTAGATCATTGTCTACAAGTCTGTTATGAATTGCGTAGGTTGTAGCCGTTAAAGAAAGAGACGAGGATGATTTTAAGGAAATTAATATTTCACGTAAATGAAAAACGAATGATAAATTTTGCCTACATCCCTCTTGTGCAGGGGTACGGCACTTCCACGTGGAATATATACGGTATTAGATCATTGTCTACAAGTCTGTTATGAATTGCGTAGGTTGTAGCCCTTTAAAAAAGAGACGAGGATGATTTTAAGAAATTAATATTTCACGTAAATGAAAAACGAATGATAAATTTTGCCTACATCCCTCCGGTGCAGGGGTACGGCACTTCCACGTGGAATATATACGGTATTAGATCCTTGTCTACAAGTCTGTTATGAATTGCGTAGATTGTAGCCTTTAAAGAAAGAGACGAGGATAATTTTAAGGAAATTAATATTTCACGTAAATGAAAAACGAATGATAAATTTTGCCTACATCCCTCTTGTGCAGGGGTACGGCACTTCCACGTGGAATATATACGGTATTAGATCATTGTCTACAAGTCTGTTATGAATTGCTGTTATGAATTGCGTAGATTGTAGCCGTTAAAGAAAGAGACGAGGATGATTTTAAGGAAATTAATATTTCACGTAAATGAAAAACGAATGATAAATTTTGCCTACATCCCTCTTGTGCAGGGGTACGGCACTTCCACGTGGCATATATACGGTATTAGATCCTTGTCTACAAGTCTGTTATGAATTGCGTAGGTTGTAGCCCTTTAAAAAAGAGACGAGGATAATTTTAAGGAAATTAATATTTCACGTAAATGAAAAACGAATGATAAATTTTGCCTACATCCCTCTTGTGCAGGGGTACGGCACTTCCACGTGGAATATATACGGTATTAGATCATTGTCTACAAGTCTGTTATGAATTGCGTAGATTGTAGCCGTTAAAGAAATAGACGAGGATGATTTTAAGGAAATTAATATTTCACGTAAATGAAAAACGAATGATAAATTTTGCCTACATCCCTCTTGTGCAGGGGTACGGCACTTCCACGTGGAATATATACGGTATTAGATCCTTGTCTACAAGTCTGTTATGAATTGCGTAGGTTGTAGCCCTTTAAAAAAGAGACGAGGATGATTTTAAGGAAATTAATATTTCACGTAAATGAAAAACGAATGATAAATTTTGCCTACATCCCTCTGGTGCAGGGGTACGGCACTTCCACGTGGAATATATACGGTATTAGATCCTTGTCTACAAGTCTGTTATGAATTGCGTAGGTTGTAGCCCGTTAAAAAAGAGACGAGGATAATTTTAAGGAAATTAATATTTCACGTAAATGAAAAACGAATGATAAATTTTGCCTACATCCCTCTTGTGCAGGGGTACGGCACTTCCACGTGGAATATATACGGTATTAGATCATTGTCTACAAGTCTGTTATGAATTGCGTAGATTGTAGCCGTTAAAGAAAGAGACGAGGATGATTTTAAGGAAATTAATATTTCACGTAAATGAAAAACGAATGATAAATTTTGCCTACATCCCTCTTGTGCAGGGGTACGGCACTTCCACGTGGCATATATACGGTATTAGATCCTTGTCTACAAGTCTGTTATGAATTGCGTAGGTTGTAGCCCTTTAAAAAAAGAGACGAGGATAATTTTAAGGAAATTAATATTTCACGTAAATGAAAAACGAATGATAAATTTTGCCTACATCCTCTCTGTGCAGATTGGGGTACGGCACTTCCACGTGGAATATATACGGTATTAGATCATTGTCTACAAGTCTGTTATGAATTGCGTAGGTTGTAGCCGTTAAAGAAATAGACGAGGATGATTTTAAGGAAATTAATATTTCACGTAAATGAAAAACGAATGATAAATTTTGCCTACATCCCTCTTGTGCAGGGGTACGGCACTTCCACGTGGCATATATACGGTATTAGATCTTGTCTACAAGTCTGTTATGAATTGCGTAGGTTGTAGCCCTTTAAAAAAGAGACGAGGATAATTTTAAGGAAATTAATATTTCACGTAAATGAAAAACGAATGATAAATTTTGCCTACAAGTCTGCACTTCCACGTGGAATATATACGGTATTAGATCATTGTCTACAAGTCTGTTATGAATTGCGTAGGTTGTAGCCGTTAAAAAAGAGACGAGGATGATTTTAAGGAATTAATATTTCACGTAAATGAAAAACGAATGATAAATTTTGCCTACATCCCTCTGGTGCAGGGGTACGGCACTTCCACGTGGAATATATACGGTATTAGATCATTGTCTACAAGTCTGTTATGAATTGCGTAGGTTGTAGCCGTTTTAAAAAAGAGACGAGGATAATTTTAAGGAAATTAATATTTCACGTAAATGAAAAACGAATGATAAATTTTGCCTACATCCCTCTTGTGCAGGGGTACGGCACTTCCACGTGGAATATATACGGTATTAGATCATTGTCTACAAGTCTGTTATGAATTGCGTAGGTTGTAGCCGTTAAAGAAAGAGACGAGGATGATTTTAAGGAAATTAATATTTCACGTAAATGAAAAACGAATGATAAATTTTGCCTACATCCCTCTTGTGCAGGGGTACGGCACTTCCACGTGGAATATATACGGTATTAGATCCTTGTCTACAAGTCTGTTATGAATTGCGTAGGTTGTAGCCTTTAAAAAAAAGAGACGAGGATAATTTTAAGGAAATTAATATTTCACGTAAATGAAAAACGAATGATAAATTTTTGCCTACATCCCTCTGGTGCAGGGGTACGGCACTTCCACGTGGAATATATACGGTATTAGATCATTGTCTACAAGTCTGTTATGAATTGCGTAGATTGTAGCCGTTAAAGAAATAGACGAGGATGATTTTAAGGAAATTAATATTTCACGTAAATGAAAAACGAATGATAAATTTTGCCTACATCCCTCTTGTGCAGGGGTACGGCACTTCCACGTGGCATATATACGGTATTAGATCCTTGTCTACAAGTCTGTTATGAATTGCGTAGGTTGTAGCCCTTTAAAAAAAAGAGACGAGGATAATTTTAAGGAAATTAATATTTCACGTAAATGAAAAACGAATGATAAATTTTGCCTACATCCCTCTGGTGCAGGGGTACGGCACTTCCACGTGGAATATATACGGTATTAGATCATTGTCTACAAGTCTGTTATGAATTGCGTAGATTGTAGCCGTTAAAGAAATAGACGAGGATGATTTTAAGGAAATTAATATTTCACGTAAATGAAAAACGAATGATAAATTTTGCCTACATCCCTCTTGTGCAGGGGTACGGCACTTCCACGTGGAATATATACGGTATTAGATCCTTGTCTACAAGTCTGTTATGAATTGCGTAGGTTGTAGCCCTTTAAAAAAGAGACGAGGATGATTTTAAGGAAATTAATATTTCACGTAAATGAAAAACGAATGATAAATTTTGCCTACATCCCTCTGGTGCAGGGGTACGGCACTTCCACGTGGAATATATACGGTATTAGATCATTGTCTACAAGTCTGTTATGAATTGCGTAGGTTGTAGCCGTTAAAAAAGAGACGAGGATGATTTTAAGGAAATTAATATTTCACGTAAATGAAAAACGAATGATAAATTTTGCCTACATCCCTCTTGTGCAGGGGTACGGCACTTCCACGTGGCATATATACGGTATTAGATCCTTGTCTACAAGTCTGTTATGAATTGCGTAGGTTGTAGCCGTTAAAGAAAGAGACGAGGATGATTTTAAGGAAATTAATATTTCACGTAAATGAAAAACGAATGATAAATTTTGCCTACATCCCTCTTGTGCAGGGGTACGGCACTTCCACGTGGCATATATACGGTATTAGATCCTTGTCTACAAGTCTGTTATGAATTGCGTAGGTTGTAGCCCTTTAAAAAAGAGACGAGGATAATTTTAAGGAAATTAATATTTCACGTAAATGAAAAACGAATGATAAATTTTGCCTACATCCCTCTTGTGCAGGGGTACGGCACTTCCACGTGGAATATATACGGTATTAGATCATTGTCTACAAGTCTGTTATGAATTGCGTAGATTGTAGCCGTTAAAGAAATAGACGAGGATGATTTTAAGGAAATTAATATTTCACGTAAATGAAAAACGAATGATAAATTTTGCCTACATCCCTCTTGTGCAGGGGTACGGCACTTCCACGTGGCATATATACGGTATTAGATCCTTGTCTACAAGTCTGTTATGAATTGCGTAGGTTGTAGCCCTTTAAAAAAGAGACGAGGATAATTTTAAGGAAATTAATATTTCACGTAAATGAAAAACGAATGATAAATTTTGCCTACATCCTCTGGTGCAGGGGTACGGCACTTCCACGTGGAATATATACGGTATTATCTACAAGTCTGTTATGAATTGCGTAGGTTGTCGTTAAAGAAATAGACGAGGATGATTTTAAGGAAATTAATATTTCACGTAAATGAAAACGAATGATAAATTTGCCTACATCCCTCTTGTGCAGGGGTACGGCACTTCCACGTGGCATATATACGGTATTAGATCCTTGTCTACAAGTCTGTTATGAATTGCGTAGATTGTAGCCGTTAAAGAAATAGACGAGGATGATTTTAAGGAAATTAATATTTCACGTAAATGAAAAACGAATGATAAATTTTGCCTACATCCCTCTTGTGCAGGGGTACGGCACTTCCACGTGGAATATATACGGTATTAGATCCTTGTCTACAAGTCTGTTATGAATTGCGTAGATTGTAGCCGTTAAAGAAAGAGACGAGGATGATTTTAAGGAAATTAATATTTCACGTAAATGAAAAACGAATGATAAATTTTGCCTACATCCCTCTTGTGCAGGGGTACGGCACTTCCACGTGGAATATATACGGTATTAGATCCTTGTCTACAAGTCTGTTATGAATTGCGTAGGTTGTAGCCGTTAAAGAAAGAGACGAGGATGATTTTGAGAAATTAATATTTCACGTAAATGAAAAACAAATGATAAATTTTTCCTACATCCCTCTTGTGCAGGGGTAATTTACTTTTACGTGGAAATATTGAGAACAATAATTACAAGTCTGACCATTTTCCTGAATTAAATCTGAAATTAATATTTCACGTAAATGAAAAACAAATGATAAATTTTTCCCTACATCCCTCTTGTGCAGGGGTATGGTACTTTCACGTGGAATATATACGGCATTAGGTCCTCGTGTACAAGATTCATCCGAAGAAAGGCGAGACAAATATTTTATCGCCCTTGGCAAGCTTTGAAGACAAAAGTATGAGATATAATGTTAAGCATAAAAAGATACGATAGAGAGTAATTTATTTATGTCCAATATTGAGAACAATAATTGCAATTCTGTCTGACCATTTCTCCCCTGAAAGTCCACTCATAAATCTGGGGAAAGATCCGTACATATGAACATTAGTTTACATGAACTTGACATGTTACAGTTTACTGCCGTCATAACGTACCAGCTCACTTTTTCTGCCGTTACTTTGCATAAGCACATAAAAGGACTATGTAACACCGTCTGAACGCCTCCATAAAGCTTAAGCAAAGATATAAAGATATTTAAATGATGGGATTTAAGACCTACTTCTGTTACAAACTACCCATAAACCTCTGCAATGAAGACTGTCACTGGTGTACAACTTCAACACTTGTACAGATTAATGTCAACTAGACATAATAACAATCCTAACAACTGTCTTGAATTTTATAATAATGGAGAAAACCCCATGACTTTATGAAAATTACTTTGGAAGCCGGGAACAGTGTTGAATTCAGGCCTTTTCCCTCAGGGGTGAATTTATATTATACCGGAAGAGATGGAACCGATAGCAAAAGAATCAAGAACTTAGAGGAGGTCCCGGGTTCGATTCCCGGGCTCAGCTCTCGGTGAATTTTTTTTCAAGAAGTAGAATTCCCTGGGTGTCTAGAGTCTGGAAATTTGTGTGAGTGTGCTGGGTTAATATTAACCAATCATCACAAATATAAAAATACATCAGGACTGTCGCTGGGCAGTAACCTGAACACACGTTTCAGCGTCACATTGTTGACAAGTAACTCCATCTGTTAGCACAATCATAAAGCATCTGATAGATGCTATAGAGTTACCAACAACGGAAAAAAAAACAACAGATGCAGCCTATGTGAAAGGTAACATATAAAAATGGGATCAACTGAATTAAAATATGATGGTCTTGTAGTCCAGTGTCGCATTTCTTCCTTCCAACATTCTCCACCATCTCTGCCACACCTCCATTCGACCAGCAATTCGTGTTTTATCGTACACAGTCTTGTGGCCATGGTTAATGTTTTAAGATTTACACCACATTTTTTTGATTACATTAAATGTTTCGGACCGTACTGAGAACACAATAAAGTAAAATAAAATGACAGCTTATTCTGTGCTTTTAATGGTACATAACACGGTACATTTTAGCGGTGGATTGGTTCACTTAACCTGATTGGTTTCGCTAATACAGTGTAATGAAAAGTTGGACATAAATATGGGTCGCTCTGTATATGTTTTATTTAACGACGTTCGCAATTGCCGAGGTTATATCAGCGTCGCCGGTGTGCCGGAATTTTGTCCCGCAGGAGTTCTTTTACATGCCAGTAAATCTACTGACATGAGCCTGTGACAATTAAGCACACTTAAATGCCGTCGACCTGGGCCGGGATCGAACCTGCAACCTCGGGCACAGAAGGCCAGCACTCTACCGATTACGCCACCCAGGCTGATATCAACTTAATAAATAGGGCTTTTATTCGTTTACATTTGTTTTAAATACTACTGATAGGCATTAACTTAAAAACGTTAATATTGTTATGTAAAACATGGTCAATACGAAAAGCAAATTTAGTACAAGTGGGACGGTTACTACAGATTTTTCAATTAAAAATTCCAGACCTGACCGGGACTCGAATCCGGACCGTCTGCGTGACAGGCTGGAGGTCTAACCACTCAGCCAGAGCAAAGGATTTTAGATAGGCTTAGTATCGTTCTGAATAACATGTTACGTGACGAAATACTCAGTTTTAAATACCGAGGCTCAATAATTACACATTATTATGCCTGATATTAAGGATAAAATTGCTACAGGTAACCGCTGCGTTAATATACGAGTATTACACTAAATTTTAAAGGTCAGATATATTTCCAAAGCAATTATAATATGACTTTAGGAAACAATATTACCGTTACTAACCTGTTTTTGTAATTGGAAGCGGAACTCGGACCTTATCTGACCGAGAAATTAAAGCCCTTAATACCTGGGAAAATACTGAAGAAAATACAGGGACATCATTTTATTTTTACTTCAATTTTTATTGTACCTGAGTTTTTGAATGTACTTCACTCCCACCCCTTCTACTAAGGAAGTTCCAACTCCACACAGAACCAAGACCGCAGATAGTAAGCAGTACTGAGTTACTGAGTATAGTACGTTCCAGAAATATGTTCGCGTTTTCCAGTGACGAAAGAGCTTTCAATATTGAATCATATTTTCGCACAGGTACTGTCCGTTTTCCTACGTCGCATCCCGATTTCCCCCACCTGCTTCTGCTCGCCCCTCTGTAATAGCTGGGCTGTCTTAGCTCTTTTCTGAATACATTAATTTCTCTTAGGAATTGGAAGTTTACGTAATATTATACAGCTGTTTAATTTAACTTAAATAGAAGGGCCTCGTTAAGTAATTAACTGTCACGTGATTTCCTCCTTTCTACAATCCTGCGGCATAACCACTTGGACGGACAGTAGATAGCATGTCTGAGTAATTTTATATTTTCGGGTCGGGCAGAAGTGAAGATTGAATTTACAGTACGTAGAGTTGGTACAGAATTATTTCAACATGAGTTACTAGTAGGAAGGATGAAACTGGCAATTGGAATTAGATGCAATAGTCTATAGTGCGATAATATGCACAAAAGAACTGAAGCCTGTATCGAAATGAACGGCCACCATTTTCAAAATTGTGTTTAAATATTCATATTATGATTATTTTTCAATTTAACTTCTTTCTCTATATTGTACGCTAATGTGCTGTAGACAGTATAATATACACTGCATAATGAATACGTTCGCATGGATAACTCACTTCGTGAGTAAAAACACTTATTCTTAATACAGTACGTACTTTGATTAAAGAAAAACCTAATGAAAATTATCAATCTCAAAATCGCGATATTTCCTAGTTTACGTAAATGGATGAACTACTTATCTTCCATCCTATACCTAGTAGAGTGATTTGTGTTTTACGCCAGTATCATCGAACTCCAGTCTTGGAGGGGGGAGCAAGCGGTGTTTCCGGTTCTCTAAAGGTATAGAGAGGTTAATATTAAAAATGTTAGTAAAAATAAAATGATGTCCCTGTATATGTACGTAGGCGTATTGTTAGCCGAACGGCAAGAGTGTCGCCTTTCCACGCAGATAACCCGGTTTCGAATCCCGGTGGGTCAAACTGGAATTTGTGGTGGGCAAAGACGGTGTTTTGATGGTAGGTTTTCGCGGGGTACTCCCGTTTCCCATACCAATATTCCACCATTGCTCTATTAACCATCATTATACGGTGTCATGTACTTTGCATCCTACGGTGCACTATGGGGCAACGCCTTCATGGCGCTGAAGAACTACAGGCAAGAACACGTGACTTCAAAATTTGCACAAACATATCAATATTGATGCTGATATTAAGCTCAGATGATTAGAAGGCTACGATTCTTACTCAGAATGAATAATATACAGGATGTAAGGGGTATAAATGTCATTATTTTAACTGATGATTGTTCATATCATAAGGAAGAAAAAATGTCCTCACAATTTTACGGTATTAGGTGTTTGGCAACGTTGCTGGATGGAGAGGAGAGAGTTTACAAGTACACAGTACAGCTCAAGCGGATACAGACATATCGGTACAAAACAGATGCTCTGTTCTAATGCAGGGGCGGACCGTTTTTTACATAAAACGAGCAGCAAATACAAACTTTCAATCTCATTAATAGAACTTTATGGTAAATTTCCACTTTATTTAACAATATTGGCAATATTGATCCATTTTCGTCGACCTGGTTGGCGAGTTGCTATAGCGCTGGCCTTCTATGCCCAAGGTTGCGGGTTCGATCCCGGGCCAGGTCGATGGCATTTAAGTGTGCTTAAATGCGACAGGCTCATGTCTGTAGATTTACTGGCATGTAAAAGAACTCCTGCGGGACAAAATTCCGGCACATCCGGCGACGCTGATATAACCTCTGCAGTTGCGAGCGTCGTTAAATAAAACATAACATTTATAACATTTGATCCATTTTTTATTGTACGTCTAAAAATAAACAACAATGGTTTACTGCACAAAGTCACACGAACTATTTTTTAAATGCAAAATTTTAATCTCTCCCGCTTCTACAAAGCAGTACCATTTTTAAACAAATTTCTGCTTGTGTGATTTTCGAAACGGGGTAACAGATTCCTAGTTTCTAATAATCGTTGAGAAACCGCTACGAAAGTTCGCCGATTAGGTAACCTTCATTGCGGAAAATAATGACGGTACATCTTCTAGCCTCACTTGAATTACGACGGTCTTCTCCATAAATTAATAACATATGATATTCCTAAACTGTGAATGACATTGTAAGTTTTTATCGAATACCTGGTACCGAACTGTCATCCGCTCGGCAGTAGACCTATGGACAGGGAGCTTGAACTCAGCTGACTCGTACTTACGTCTGTGCAGAGTACTGCTTGCTGAACACGTTGCCATGTCTCTCACGCCAGAATATTGACGAATTTAAGCACGCAATTTTATTTAATTTCACGAAAACGTAACAGAACACACAAAAATTAATTCTTTGCTAGATAAACCTACTGATGTAATTGTTTTTGTAATTTTATTAACGATATAAGCAGTGTAACGCGAATAAAATAAGAGAAAAAAATATATTTTTTGGGAAAATTATCAAGTTTTCACCCTATGTTGTATGGACATTTTTTGATCCTGTAGACCGTCCCCGACGACTATGAAAAAGACGGCACTTATATCCCTTACACCCTGTAGAATTCCCAGAGGAATTCTGGATGCAAATCCTGCGGTAAAAGAAGAGTTGACAGGTCGACAGTAAGATAGCTAAGTCATGCGCAGAAGGACCTTGCAAATGTGGAATAAGCAGATGGAGATTCAGAAGTTTAGGTCGAAATACTGGAAGGCAAAGACTGAACTCTAAAGGCCCATTCACAATGAAAATTAAACATAAACATAACGTAAGCATAAAACCTTGTGTCCATGTTATTTAATGAAAGCATTCACAATGAATTACATAAGCATAAACTTAATCTTAATCATAAGACGTTAACAAGAAAGTCTGCAAACTCCAAACTTTCATGCTTATGTTTATGCGATTTGGAAACAGTACACAAGCGGAAAGCGTGTTTTCACTTTTTGTTTAACATCTCATGGGCTTTGCCTACAAGCAATATTTTGATCTATTGGCCGTGATGATAGCTAGGCGCGCAACATGGAATCATATGACGAAAAGTTGATTATTTTATACCAAGAAAACCCTAGTCTACACGACAAGAAACATAAAACATACAAAGATATTACATTAAAAGAGAATGTGTGGAAAAAAATAGCACAGGAAATGAATTCTGAAGGTAGGTATTAGTTAAATCATTTTATAGCTAACCTTATTTTATAGTTCAAAGTATTGGTGTTTCAAAATATATTAGTATGTGAATGTGGTTATGTTGTATTCTTCTCTGATTCAATGGATGAATCCACCATCGTTTTTTACATCTCCGTTTCTTTGATTTCAAGTATTGAAAGCCATATACTGATGCCATTGTAGTTATTAGAAACATAAATTGAATAGCTACATCGTCAGTCATTGTGCAATTCTCCATTTTTATGTAATAGATTCTGTAGTTTTGTTGATTCGGTATGTTTGTTTCCACACACGTGTTGTGTTTACGTTATGTTTAATTTTCATTGTGAATGGGCCTTGGCTACTTAAGTTTGTGGCATATGTTTATGTGCTTATGTTAATGTTTACGTTATGTTTAATTTTCATTGTGAATGGGCCTTAAGGGCTGTTATGTCAAAAATGATTATAGTGACGATGATGATGATGATAATGATGCCATTCAACAGCTGAGGATGAACCACCAAACCAATGATGTACAAATTCAGAGCAAAATTACTTCCGGGTAGATAAAAACCATTAACCATTAGTAAAATACATGTTTATTATATTTCATTTGCATCATTCACGCAGGAATTAACACAAAATACTGATTATGAACAAAATAAGTTTAATGGCTCAAGAGAAATTGGTTTACGTAAATGGAGCACATAACAAAAATCATTTTCACCATATAGTGCTGAAAATACTAAAAATTTCCATGGAAATCTGAACTCCATTCTAGTTATAAAAATATGTTATTTTCACAGTTCATGTAAAGGGCAAATAAAAACCAATAAAAATATTTCCTGTACTTTCATTTTTTTTTCTTGTTATGATCTTTCCAATGAACATCCACTCCGATGCTCTCTTGTTCTGAACGTGACTTCATGCGTTACAATTTTGAAAGATAATCTCACATTTGATTGCACGCGACTCAGTTGGAGTTCTTGTTGCAGTCTCTGCCAGTGACAAGAAAAAGATCGTTTATTTTTCAAGTACGAAAAAGAGCGATCGCAGTTTGACGTGCTTTTCTTGCTCAGCCTGTGGAAACAACAATCTACTGCTTCTGTACTGTTTTTAGCTTCACAATTGGCATCACTACACTTCTTTAACAACGTCTTTCAAGAACAGAGTCTCTCCATCTTACGTTCATATGTTCAAAGTTATTGCCCATGTTAGTTTCTCAGTATGTTTTGTGTCTCTGTCTATCCGTTCGTGACCGTTTGCGCACGTAAAATGTTGGTCTATTTACGTGTGGGTCTATCTTTAAGGGGAGAGGACGGTATTTTTTAAAACTTTTTCCCTATTTGGTGTAAAATACTAATTTTTTGTATGTAGAGAGCTCATAGCTGTAGAAACTCAACCAAAAATAAATATTAAAAAAAAAACATTTGGGGGCCCAGATTTGAAAAAAAATATATATATACCCAATGCAGGATTTTATTAAAATCGATATATCTAAACCATTTTTAAAGGTATATTCATTCTGTTTTTGCAATGTACTTGCAAAAGCACACTCTACAAACTGTCTGTAACAGAATTTTGATATTAGTCCCTACGTTTGTAAAATAAAAAATTATAATTTAATAACACTTTTCTGAATTCCTTTCTTGTAAACAAACGGACGTAGTTTTAAAATGAAATCAATTAACAAAATTCTGTTACAGAGAAAAGTTTCCTAATAGTCTAAAGAATGTGTGTTCTAAATTTCATGCATGTATCTCTAATAGTTCAGAAATTATATCCATTTTTGTCTGGCAATGTAGCAAAAAAATTAAGTTACCGTAAACTGATAAAAGGGGGTGAGTTACTTAAAAATCCATAGCGCAGGGAGTTTAAAAATGGCGTCTCAACATCCGATAAGGGCACAAATACCCACGAAATGTTATGTAATGTATTCCACACATATCAAAGAGTATTTTAAAGAAAAAAATTTTTTTGAAAATTCAATTTACCGGAAACAACAATAAAAAGTGATTTAAAAATCCACAACGCAGGAAGTTCAAAAATGGCGTCTCAGCATCTGATAAGGGCACAAATACCCACAAAATATTATGCTATGCATTCCACACATATCACAGAGCATTTTAAAGAATATTTTTTTTTTTTTAAATTTACTCATTTTTCACCAAAAAATACCATCCTCTCCCCTTAATGCCCATATCCATCCACTCATCCATTCATATCTGTTATCACTTTTTTTAATTCAGGCCTCTTTCCCTTGGTCTTCTTGCCTTCCAATTCTTCCGCTTATCTTCCCCTTGTTGTTCCTGTATTCCCCATGTTCTCCTTTTTTCTCTTTGTCCTCCCCTTATTCTCCTTGTATTCACCTCCCTTCTAAAAGTTAGTAAAATATCCTATACAGTAAAAATTAACAATAATCAAAAATATTTAATCCGCGACCTTATACAAAATCACTTAATTCCAATTTTTTTGTTTTACGACGCTTTATCAACTACTATAGTTATCTAGCGTCTGTGTGAGATTAACTTGATAATGCTAGCGAGATGAGTTCAGGGTCCAGCGCCGAAAGTTAATCGGCATTTTCTCTTAATGGGTTGAAAAAACCTCAACAGGTAACTTGTCTCAACCAGCATTTGAACCCGGCCCCGCTAGTTTCACGGTCAGACGTGCTAACCGTTACTCCACAGCGGCAGATTTAATTTTAATGTAAATACAATATTCATTCATTCATAATGTTCTGCCTAAGGGAAGGTCTTTCACTGCAAATCCAACACTCTCCAGTCTTTCCTATTTTCTGCCTTCCTCTCCGCATAAGATCCATATATCTTAATGTCGTCTATCATCTGATATCTTCTTCTGCCACAAACTCTTCTCCCGTTCACCATTCTTTCTAGTGCATCCTTCAGTAGGCAGTGACCCAGCTAATTCTTTTTTCTCTTTCAGCATCAATCTTTCTTCATCCACTCTTTCCAACACAGCTTCGTTTCTTACTCTGTCTGCCTATTTCACACGCTCCATCCTTCTCCATATCCACATTTCAAATGCTTCTATTCGCTTCTCTTCACTTCGTCGTATTGTCCATGTTTCTGCCCCATATAATGCTACACTCCACACAAAACACTTCACTAGCCTCTTCCTTAGTTCTTTCTCCAGAGGTCCCCAGATGTTTCTTTTTCTATTAAAAGCTTCTTTTGCCGTTACCATTTTCCTTTTGACTTCCTGACAGCAGCTCATGTTACTGCTTATAGTACACCCCAAGTATTTGAAGCTGTTCACTTGGTCTACTGCCTCATTTAGAATTTGAAATACAATATAGACAAACAAAAATAATTTATGTACTCTTTACATTCACCTTGTTCTCCTTGTATTCCCCTTTTTAACACTATAACTCCCTTCTCTCCTTGCATTTCCCCTTGTTCTCCTAGACTTCCCCTCGTTCACATTGTCTTCTCTTTATTCTCTTACTCTTTTCCTTGTGTCTCCTTCTCCTTAAATTCCCATTGTTCTCCTTGGCTTTCCCTTGTTTTCTTTTTTCTCTTGTTTTTCTCTTTTCTTCCTCTTATTCTCGTTCTGTCCCACTTGTTTTCTTTGTTTTTCCCCCCTTGTTCTCTTTATTTTCCCCTCGTTTTCCTTGTATTCCCTCGTCGCTGGTCAGTTAATGGGATTTAGAAAACTCTTTTCACCTGAAGATGACTGTAGATAAATTCTTCGAAACATCGTTGCTCTAGCCTTTATTTAACCAATAAAGAGAAAGTTAAATTCGAGAGCTTGTATACATGATAAAACATCCATTTATTTACTTAAATTTAATTTTCCTTTCAGTATCCTACATATATTACTACATACAGTACCTCTATTCTGTTAAAAACCTACATTATCTACAGCTTGAGTTATATAAGCTGTGGAATATTCTTTTGAATCGCATTTCATAGATAAGTAGAAAGTTCTTTCCGTTGAAGAACATAATTTTATCCTGATTCTATGGCATGAGTTTCCAGTTTCTGTGGTTATTAGATTGGTTCAGATAACGTTATCGTAGTCTTGGGCAGTGCTTTAAATATTGTTCAGAATAATTTCTCATTTCGCTTTGAAATAAAAAAACGGATACAGTTTCAACCCACTCAACCTGCAACGTTCTGCAGAAGTTGATCTAATATTACCAAGTACGTTTGATATTTTTATATAAAATAGTGGCTTATACCTCCAACGTTACAATTTATTCTTGTTACCATGGAAACTTCTCATATTTGGTTTGGTTCACGTTACATTCTAAATTCAGCGAGCCATAATAACTAAGAGAGTAAAAGTATAGTACATTATGCAACGAGCCTATAATGATAGTAATTAAGACGCAAGTATGTTTGTTTATGAAACGAGCGCGCTCGTGAATTGTGAGATGTGCGCAGACGCGAAAGTATTGATTTTTTCCGAGGAACAATAATGTCATTGACCTTGATGTAATGCAGAGAATGTATAACCTGGAAATTGATTGAAAAACGAGATGACAAATTGAATTTATTTGAATATTATTTACAATTAACACTAATTATTATAGTAACAGAACATAACCTTCTGCGACAGTATTGGATTTCCAGCCTCCGTGACGTTTCCCTCGTCTTTCGATTGCATATCCGAGAATAATCGAAAACCTGAACTTTAATGAATAGGTGTACTTTAATGAGGTCCATTAAAGGACTGCTACCCGGTGTATAATTAGGCCTACTACATTTCGGCATGGTCGAGTATAAAGATAATTTCGAAAGATATCGGAGGAAATGTTGCGCTTTGTACACATAGCAAGACAGGCATATGGGAAGTTAATGGTATTATGTATTGCAGAAAATATAACACTAAATTTTACTTTCCCATTATATAAAGTGTGGAATAAGTAGGCCTATTATACTGATAGATATATTTGTAACGATAGAACCATTTTTCATTTCAACATTTTAATGAAAGTGCAAATCTTATGGGGTGAAGTCCGGAGAACGAGCAGGCCATTCACTGAAGAGCCTGGTGTACGAGACTCCAATTGAATCAAGGAAGAGCTCGTCGCTCGGGTGCTTGCAGCTGCTGACGCTCTACAACACATGCTTGGAGTCTTTGAACGTGTACGACAGGCAATGACACGTCGTTGCTGAGTTTTTATTGACGCAAGAGGCCGCACTTTTGAACAGTTTTTGTAAATGAGTACAAATTGAAATGGTTTTGAGGAATGAGTGTCATAAGTAACATTACAATCGTATTCTTTATTTCTTACAGTACAGTACAGTTTCTGGTTTTGTTGATACTGAACTTAGATACACCCTGTATTTATATTTTAAATCACAATCAGGGCTTTGATTTATATGTGAATACATATTTGTTTGACACGTTGCCATTAAAATTTTATAATATATGAAGAATCCACTGCAAGAATGATGGATGTCATTTGGAATACGTTTTGCAGGAGAAGCAATTGAAAGTTTGAAATGCTTAGCGCTCAAAGCTTAACTGTGATTTTCCGATCATTACTGGACAATGACTATCAGTGTTAATGCCATATAACTCTGTATGTACATTCTATATGTCTTAAGCTATGCATTGACAGTCTTGGTTCATTTTCGACAAGAAAGTGACATCCATCATTCTTGCAGTGGACTCTTCATATATTTTACTAATAAAGATATTTGGAATAATATAAAACATTTTACTTTCAATATTAGCCTATATTTGCGAGATTCGCTAGGCATTGCCAGACATTCATCCTACGGTTGGATAAAGTCTGGGAAAAACCAAACCAGGTAAAGAGCCCAAACGGGATTGGAACCCACTCCCGAATGAAGCCTCAGAGAACGAATTCACTCCCGTGGTCATAATTCAACTAAAATTAATTTGGAATAAAGCGGAACTACAGGTCAAACTGATGCACATTGGTCTAGAATGCAAATTTAGCGGGACATATTAATAACTTTTCAGCTACCAAACAGATTTTTATGAAATTTTACACAGTACTTACAGGTAGCATATATGTTTTGTATGCCAGCTCTCGTTACGTTGGTATAAGGGGAACTACCCCTTAAAGAGGGGCGGATTTAGACAAAATTAGAAACTTTTCTCCTATCTGACAGATTTTTATGAAATTTTACAAAACAGTTACAAGTAGCATATATGTTCTGTATACAAGCTCTGATTACGTTGGTATAAGGGGAACTACCCCTTATAGGGGGGGGCGAAATTAGACGAAATTAGTAACTCTTCTCCTATTTAACAGATTTTTTTTTTAATTTTACAAAGCAGTTAGAAGAAGCATGTATGTTTTGTATACAAGCTCTGATTACGTTCGTATAAGGGGAACTATCCCTTATAGGGGGCGCAATTAGACAAAATTAGTAACTTTTCTCCTATTTAACAGAGTTGTATGAAATTTTACAAAGTAGTTATAGGTAGCATGTATGTTTTGTATACAAATTCTCGTTACGTTGGTATAAGGGGAACTACCCCTTAAAGAGGGGCGGATTTAGACAAAATTAGAAACTTTTCTCCTATCTGACAGATTTTTATGAAATTTTACAAAACAGTTACAAGTAGCATATATGTTCTGTATACAAGCTCTGATTACGTTGGTATAAGGGGAACTACCCCTTATAGGGGGGGGGGCGAAATTAGACGAAATTAGTAACTCTTCTCCTATTTAACAGATTTTTTTTTAAATTTTACAAAGCAGTTAGAAGAAGCATGTATGTTTTGTATACAAGCTCTGATTACGTTCGTATAAGGGGAACTATCCCTTATAGGGGGCGCAATTAGACAAAATTAGTAACTTTTCTCCTATTTAACAGAGTTGTATGAAATTTTACAAAGTAGTTATAGGTAGCATGTATGTTTTGTATACAAATTCTCGTTACGTTGGTATAAGGGGAACTACCCCTTATAGGGGGGCTCAATTAAACAAAATTAGTAACTTTTCTCCTATTTGATAGATTTGTATGAAATTTTACAAAACAGTTACAAGGAACATATATGTTTTGTATACAAACTCTGATTACGTTGGTATAAAGAGAACTACCCCTTATAGGGGGTACAATTAGACAAAATTAGTAACTTTTCTCCTATTTAACAGATTTGTATGAAATTTTACAAAGTAGTTACAAGTAGCATGTATGTTTTGTATACAAACTCTCCCTTATAGGGGGGCGCAATTAGACAAAATTAGTAACTTTTGTCCTATCTAACAGATTTTTATGAAATTTTATACAGTAGTTACACTTAGTACATTTGTTTTGTATACAAACTCTGTTTACGTTGGTATAAGCATAAGTGCCCCTTACAGAGGGATGCATTTAGACAAAATCTTATGGGGGAAATGTAACATTTTAGGCACCTTTTGGACACTCGGGAAGCTTATTTGGTACATAATTAACAAGCTGTCATCTCGAATTCCCTGAATTATACTGCGGGAGCAGATTCGGTTCACAGATATTGAAATAACTGCAACCGAGAAAAATTGCACTACTGCACCTCGAAAGAATAGTGCTCATAAATTATTACTTCCGCAAATCTGCGCACCTTAAGACTAGATTTAAAATAGAGGTAAATAGTGGAGGAAGTGAAAAAAAAAAAAAACATTTTTGGACGAGCCAAAGGGGTTTTTTTTTTCTCTACCTTAGCAAAGTCTGCACTCAATGGTTATATTTATATTTTGTCCCGTGTCCATTCATGCTAATTTTACATACTATAATAACATTCAATGTAACAAAAACAAACAGTGTTACATACCTAAAGAACTACTTGACACGTTGGTACCAAATATGAATGGAATCGACCACTTACAACAGAGTTACAGCACAAAGAAAACGGCAGACTCGCGGCGCTTGCTGAGTAAGAATGCTGGGTGGCGAAATGTGGCATGTTACCGGCCTCTTATCTCGCCATGCAGCCACCTCCGCTGATTAAGATAATCAATTGAGTGTTACTCAGTTATATAGGAAAAATAATTTAAGGGTTTAATTTCATTTTTTTACATGTCATTTTTCTGTATTTGTCCTCCTAAATATGGATTTTAGACCACTGTGTGATGGGTCGGCCGGAGTATCAATACAGAACTCGTTAAAAACTGAAGAGGGGTAACGTGTAGTCATCCATCCTAGTTTTAGAGGAATCAAATTTTCCTGAAATCATAACCGTGCGTTACGTTACTTAATATTCCATCTCCCACAGTAATCCAAGAAGCGAGAAGCACTTGGTACATCTTTCAGGATTGTCTCTTTTTTTCCTGTGTGCCAGCTGTGCTGTAGTGACGCCAGTCGTTGTCATAGGGACGCGCGCTTAACACGCCCACTAAAGGGGGCCTCGATCTATAGCGACCGACTACAAACAACAACCCTTTACGTCAGGATGTTTTCATATCCCTTCATGCCACAGGGAAGGAATTTATGGACTTCTTCCCCATTATGTAAAGTATTATGACGCTGCAAAAATTATATTTAAAGATTTTTACACACATTTACGTTGTTACAGGTGAACATTCCACAAACTGTGAGGAGAAGAGCCTTCTTTGAAGATTGTTACAGGAACTAGTATTCTAAGAAAAGCTTAAGCAAAACAAATAAATGTGATGGAAGTCATGGCAGGTGTATAATATTTACTATGTTGCATATCTTCACATAGCTTATTAGTGTTGCAATGAGCAGTATTAACACTGAGGAAATAAGGTAATTAGGGGATAATTTTCTTTTTGTATTTATTGTGTGTTTTTTATTTGTTTTTATTGCATGTGTGTATGTTTTTATGCCTGACCATGCCGAAATGTAGTAATTATACACCTGGTAGCAGTCCTTTAATGCATGTCATTAAAGTACACCTACTCATTAAAGTACAGGTGTTCAGCCAATGACAACTCAGCTTACAGGTTTCAGCCAATGACAAGTCAGCTTTGTACCGTTATAAAACCGCAAGTATCGATTATTCTCGGATATGCAATCGAAAGAGAATTAGCGAAAAGTCACGGAGGCTGGAAATCCAATACTGTCGCAGAACGTTATGTTCTGTTACTATAATAATTAACGTTAATTGTAAATAATATTCAAATAAATTCAATTTGTCATCTCGTTTTTCAAAGTCGAATTCAATAATCAAGGTTATATCAAGTTTAACGGGATAACATCAAGTTCAATGATATTATTGTTCCTCGGAAAAAATCAATACTTTCGCGTCTGCGCACATCTCACAATTCACGACCTAGAACAAGGTCACTTCCGATCTTGTCAGATACAAATAAAATGTATACATCTGAATAATTTCAAGTTAGAAATATGGTCGAGCATAAACGTCGTATGAAACTTGCCTATAATGGTAATTAAGACGCTCGTATGAATATTATGAAACTCGCTTGCGCTCGTTTCATAAATATCCATACTTGCGTCTTAATTACTCTCATTATAGGCTCGTTGCATAATGTATTATTTATGTTTTAACTTTATATTTATTATTTGGATTATTGATTGCAATTTTAATAAGGAATTGAATTGAATTAGTTATATATATGTATGTTTCACTGTGTTTTTTTTTCTTTCATATCTTACATTTATTTTACTGTGGAATAATATATGAGACACTTAAGAAATGCTGAATAGTATTTAATGTAACATTATTATTTTATATCAAAGCTGCATATTATGAGAAATATTGCATACTTCGTATTACTTTCCGTAATTAATTGTTACATTTTTTCTTTGTTTTAGTGAGACAAAATTAATTCTGACATTAAGACTGAATTTACAATAAAGCGTTATATACGCATTGCTGACAACTGCAAAGATAAAAATGGTAGTAATCTGATGCTTGTAATAATTAGTAAAGGCATGTGGGCAACAATAAAACTTAATTTGATAAAATCGTAAAATTTCCAATACATTTTAACTTCTATTCATTTCTTAGGCCTAAATAAATAAAGCTAATTTTTATTGTTCTATCAACACAGAGACGAAGCCATTAGGCCTAATAAAGAATGTTGTTGACTCACGTTTTATGATCCCTCGGAAATCGAAAGTACGATTTGGAGCAATTTGCAGTGATGTAATTGTAGCAGTTATAAACAGCACACATACACCCTGACATTTTAACACAGCACTAATTAATAAAACTATTTACTGCCCAGCAACAATATACATTATAATAGATTACACCCTGCCGCCTAGGTAGCAGCACTAGCGCCTTTCGCGCGCAGAACTGCTAGTTGTCCGGTATTATTATATTAATGTAACATGCCATGAAGGCATTTGGGGGGCATGGAGGTAGAGCCCCATGCTTTCCATGACCTCGGCACTAGAATGAGGTGGTGTGGTCGGCACCACGCTCTGACCGCCTTTTACCCCCGGGAAAGACCCGGTACTCAATTTTATAGGAGGCTGAGTGAACCTCGGGGCCGTTCTGAAAGTTTGGCAACGAGAGAAAATCCTGTCACCACCTGGGATCGAACCCGGAACCTTCCAGTCCGTAGCCAGCTGCTCTACCAACTGAGCTACCCGGCCGCCATTATATTAATATATTTGATTTAAAATTCTTATTCACAGTAAAACAGGATCTTTACAAAGGCCTATAGGTTTTTATTCTGAAAATGAATGCTATCAAAATAAGGATCTATAAGAATAACGTAATTGAATTTATATGCAACTCTGGGACCGAAAGAAATTTTCTGCAAAAGGCAATGAATCGACATACGGAAACAGATTAACTAAAGAGGCAAAATCCGAACTCGGCAAATTATATTTAAACTTGTATAGAAAGCAACGTATTCGTCCAACATTTTTTGGCTACAGAATTCCGCCTGGAATAAATTTTGCATTCAGGAAGGATTTTAATTGAAACGAAAAACTCCTGAACAAGTTCTGTGTACTGCACTGTGTATCAGCCTCGGGCTGTTTCCAGGAAGTCTCTCGCACAGAACTTTACTTAATTAATGTTACAGCACCGGTCTTTCGCTTCGAGAATTCTAAATATCGGATATCTTTTGTGCTTTTAGGAATATTATTATTGTTTGTTTCTATTCGCCAGTTTATGTCTATGATCAAACCTCAGCAACACTGGACGATAACACGTAAAAAGTCGTCGGTTTCCGCAAAAATAGTTTACTACTTCTATCCACGAGCTAACTACAGAGTGCGATATCTGTTTGGTTAGGGACTTTGAAATTAATAGCAATAACAATAATCATCACCTGCATGGACTAACGTGAGAAGGAATGCTCAACTTTGGAAGGATCTGTTTCACTGGAAAACAGTTCAAATTTAAATAATTTCAACGAAAATTGTTCCGGGGCCGAGTATCGATCCCGGGACCCTTCGCTTAGCACACGAATGCTCCGCCGACTGAGCTACACCAGGAACTATACACGACACAGTCACAATTTTTCCTTTATATCCACACAACTCAAATGGGCTGACAAGGCGCCAGAACCCAATTTTCAGTGCACACAAATTGTGTGGGTCCGAACAAATGTAACTAGAGAGCATTAAATGAGGAGTAAAGGTAAGCGTTCACTACATCGTATCGCACTCCTCGTACGAATCGCACGCAACGGATATTTTAAGTGCAGTGCGTTCACTGTAACGGCTTCACCTCATCGCCTCATCGGATTCCCCTATCAGCTGTTTAAAACATGACATCGTACGATATTGACATTGCTGAAAACAGAGGAGTTGAGGTTAGGTCTATTAATTACATCTGTTAGCGAATAAGAATTTGTAATTATGCTTCTTAATTGAAGAGGAAGAAATGAAAGAAATATTTGCAAGTAACGACTTATTACTGTAATGGGAACGCCTCAAATTATATAATTCTTCGCAATTTTCTACACGCGAAATAAGTTTTCCGTCTGCCATTTTGGGGCGACACTGAACATGGCACAACATAATAGTAACAGTTGAGCAATTAAAATTGATTTATTAAAGAAGGCCATGATCGCACGCATCGGAAAAGTCGTGGACGGATTTGCCGTGAGGCGATGCGTCCGATACGATGTAGTGAACACGGTTACATAACAATTACAGCAAAGATAGTCTTTTTCCGATCCGTGCGATTCGTCCGATGAGTACGATACGATGTAGTGAACGCTTACCTTAAGAGTACATACGGTATAAAACATAATACTATATTTAGCGAGTATTTACGGCAAAAACTAGGATAAATGTACACAATGAATATCAGGACATAAACTTATAAATAATTGCCTTATAAATAATTCTGATGTATTAATTAATTTCTTCGGAAAATAAGAGAGATGTTGGGCAGTTCATTTAATTTATTCCTTTAGTTCATGCAAAAAAATCATGCGAGTCGATTTCGAGTTAATCGCCATTTTGCTTTTGATTTCAAATAAAGAGCTATTAATTGTATGCTAAAATTCGATGGTGTTTGGGTAAATGGAGATAAAAAATTAGTTTCAAGTTAAATGATAAAATTAAACATCGGACCCTTATTGCAAACAATTTTCTACACAAATAAAACACAACAAATGCTAGTATTTTTTTTTTGCACACCCACTTATAGAATTTAATAAACTGTCGCATTTTATTTATAAAATTTCACTGGAGCGCATATGCACAGATGCAAAGGAATTAGCACAGCAACAATGAATGATATATTTCATTGTTACGTTATATTTCTCCCTCTACGGAAAAAAAGTTATATTTTTCTCCAGATTTTGACAACCTAGAAACCGACATTTACCCCGATCGTGGAAAAATATAATAATAAAATTTATAGGCATTTCTTCACAGACTTCCCGTGTGTGAAGTTTATACATAAGTATTATAACACACTACATACAGCGGTTGTTTTTAAAATTGTAAAGATTAATAAAGTTTTCGAAACTTACCATTACGTGACAGAAGTATATGATATTCACCGGGGTTAAACACACGGAAATCTGAAACAAGAACACGCACATATTTGTAATCTTCGTCACTAATACCATCAGCATCATATTTATATTCAGTAACTTCTAATAATAGCAAGAACTCACGAAGTTCCTAAACAATACATTTAAAAACTTCCACATAAAATAAATATTCACGGGTCGGCCCAATCCAGTATCCTGCCTGCAGGAACAGTGATTTTGAGTTTTGTCTTTCCGCCCCCTATCGTTATATATACACGATGACAGGAGGAAAGGTAAAAAATTTAGGATACGATATCTTAGGCCATTTTGAGTGAAAAAGTTCATATGAACATAGATCCGTTTTCGAACGATGGCGGAGCTAGATGCATTTTTTTGGTAAAACGTCTCGCCCCAGTGTGAATCAGACGTTACCATATGCTGCTGACGTGAGACGAGGCGTGAGACAAGGTCAAGGTCGCAATGATTGACGTAAAATAGGAATCTGCATTGTGAACGATGTAGATAAGAGGAAGAAACCGGGTGGTGGGGCATTACAAATGTCCAATCGCCAGCCCTTGTCTGATGTAATGACACACAACCCGCAGATAACACAAATAGCCTACACTATCATCAATTCACAGCAGTTCAGTCAGCTACCTACAGTACAGTAGTTATACAGGTACAGTTATCGGAAGTGTTAAGTTGTGTTTTTCAAGATGCGTTACAAATTTTCGATTACAGAATACGCCGATATTGTGTATGTTTATGGTTTGTGTGATGGAAGTTCCTTGCGTGCCGTCGCTGAATATGAACGACGCTTTCCGAACAGAAGGGTATCATATCGAAGAGTACTTACTGTCTATGGGGTTGGATGAAATACTTGGTATAGCAAAGGAAGGGGGAAACGAGAGAGGCGCTAATCGATCGTATTTTGGAAGTGGCATAGAGAACAATTACGTGCAACTCTCCCGAGCGATGAGCGCGATTCACGCCCGAGCGCAACAGTGCATTGAAGCAGAAGGAGTTACCTTTGAAAATGTGCGAAAACATCGACCCCAACGTCTAGAATATTAGGTATGGATGCATACATGAATATAAACTTTAAATTTGTCCTTTATCTGTCTTTAAATGCGAGTTAGTAAAATGCAATCTTAGAAGTTTTTGTGAAATCTAAGAGCCATATCTCCGTAACCGTTCGAAAACGGACCTATATTCATATGAACTTTTTGACTCAGAATGGCTTCAGAATTCACATCCTAATTTTTTTACCTTTCCTCGTGAATCACCCTGTATAGCGTTCTCTATTTAAAATAGTATTTTTGCTTTTACGTGTAACATCTATATTCGACCTACATTAGCAGAAAAAAAAAGAAAAATATTTTATAGAAAGGACGTTCGACTTCGGCTGCCATGGAAATGTTTATTTCATATTTCATAAAATGACGGATGAGTCCATTCCTGTACATTGGCGGAGTCTGCATACACATATGCATAATCTACTTGGAAGAGTTTATTATAAGTCTTTGAGGGAGGATTGCAATATATTAAAAATATAACAGCTAATGTTATTCAGTTGTGCTTCGACATGGACGGAGATCAGATGCGTGCACAATACATTAATAACAATAGGAAGATGATAATACAAGTTTCACATTGTTCAGATGCAGACGGGTAAGTAGCAGGATTTCTCATTTGCTTATACAGAGTGATTCACGAGGATTTGCCGCCACTTAAGGAGCTTATTTCCAATGACATTTTGAGCAATTAAAGTCATATAAACATATGTCCTAATCTCAATATTTTCAGAGTTACACTAATTTGAAGTTGTTAGTAAAATACTATTCTTCTTTAGTTTTAAGGGTAAAAGAATATTACAGATAAAGATTGAACTATTCACAAGTATCATTTCTTTAATTCAGCTACTATTCTGAAGCTAAAAATGTGTTGTGAATTCCGTAGCTGCTTCATACAGATTATTCTTTTTTTCGATTTTTAACTACAAAATTACATTTTCTTACAAATTTATCATACAATTATTACAAATCACGCCACTCTTGTAAATTCTTTTAGACTGTACATTAGGATGCATAATTAAACTATAAAAAACCAACTTCCTAAAGTCGTATGATTTGTAACAATTTTTGTGATAAGTTCGTAAGAATAATGTAATTTTTAGTTAAAAATTGAAAAAGAAAATCTGTACAAAGCAATTAACAACACATTTCTAGCTTCAGAACACTAGCCAATTAAAGAAATGACACTTCTGAATAGTTCATTCTCTATTTGTAATATTATTTTACCCTTAAAACTAAAGAAAAAAAGGTATTTTTCTCGTGAATCACCTGTATCTGTGGCTCAAAAGCAGTAGTTTACCTGTTCCCTTAATACTACATTCATTTTAATGCATTATTTGTATTATTATTACTATTTTTTTTATTTTTGGGGTAATTAAAAATCATTTTATATGATTCTTATTGATTTTTCTAGCATTTTTAAAGTTTTCGTTGTATTTTCCAGTAATATTACACACAAATCACAGTTGTTGCTCTTCCACTGCCTAATATTGTTCTTCACCAAGAAAAGTGATCTTCAGTCGGTGGTCACGTGTTCCGATAAAGTAACAAAGAATGTAAAAGGTTAGATTTTATGTCGAGAGTGAGGAACGGGGTGAATTGGAGGGGGAATCAAACAAAATAAGAATAAATAATTAAAACATATATATGCTAATTTTTAACTCATCAATTGAAAGTGGCTCATCATAAAAATTTAAGTAAGAGAAACATTAATGAATGACATAATGTGTGGCAATAATATGTTGTAAATGTATTTATCCAACAGAGTGTATATTCAAAAGAAGATAGCTATTGAAACCAGCACTGAAGTTATGTATTATCTCACTGCAGACACTAATATTCTATAGTATAAGATTATACTGAAGCAGGATTTTTTTAAATATCTTCAATCATTATGCACGATATGAATGCCAGAGGCTAAAATAAGAAATGAAAACTATTATAGCATTTTTTGCTATTTCGGTCACTTACTTACTGGCTTTTAAGGAACCCGAAGGTTCATTGCCGCCCTCACATAAGCCCGCCATAGGTCCCTATACTGAGAAAGATTAATCCAGTCTCTATCATCATATCCCACCTCCCTCAAATCCATTTTAATATTATCTTCCCATCTATGTCTCGGGCTCCCCAAAGGTCTTTTTCCCTCTGGCCACCCAACTAACACTCTACATGCATTTCTGGATTCGCCCATAAGTGCTACATGTCCTGCCCATCTCAAACGTCTGGATTTAATGTTCCTAATTATGTCAGGTGAAGAATACAATGCGTGCAGTTCTGTGTTGTGTAACTTTCTCCATACTCCTGTAACTTCATCCCTTTTAGCCCCAAATATTTTCCTAAGCACCTTATTCTCAAACACCCTTAACCTATGTTCCCTTTCAGATTTGTTGACAGCAGACTGGATGATAAAAGCTTCTTAACCGAATAATAACAGGCATTTCCCATATTTATTCTGTGTTAATTTCCTCCCGAGTATCATTTATATTTGTTACTGCTGCTCCCAGGTATTTGAATTTTTCCACTTATTCAAAGGATAAATTTCAGATTTTTATATTTCCATTTCGTACAATATTCTGGTCACGAGACATAATCATATACTTTGTCTTTTCGGGATTTACTTCCAAACCTATCTCTTTACTTGCTTCCAGTAAAATTCCCGTGTTTTCCCTAATCGTTTGTGGATTTTCTCCTAACATATTCACGTCATCCGCATAGACAAGAAGCTGATGTAACCCGTTCAATTTCAAGCCCTCTCTGTTATCCTGGACTTTCCTAACGGCATACTCTAGAGCAAAGTTAAAAGTAAATGTGATAGTGCATCTCCTTGCTTTAGCCCACAGTGAATTGGAAACGCATCTGACAGAAACTGACCTATACGGACTCTACTGTACATTTCACTGAGACACATTTTAATTAATCGAACTAGTTTCTTGGGAATACCAAATTCAATAAGAATATCATATAAAACTTCTCTCTTAACCGATGTACTGTACCCTTATAGTTATTTCGGTTGATATCAATAAATTTTAGTTTTATTTTAGTTTAAAAATCATACCTTATTCTGTGTTGAAGTATATATCTACGGACATTTCTTAATTTTATTAACTGAAAATTCATTTCAATACAAGGATGAGAGAAACAAAAGAACAATTTTGATATATTTTAAAAACTATCGATTCTTTTGTGTTCGTTATTAGTCCTTAAAGTGCACAGTTCCCTGCCTTTGTTTTATTAACTTTTAAGGTCTATTTTTTAATTTTTAGGGCGTTTTTGTGTAAATGTAAGGACATCGTATTGGTCATTTTCCAGCTATTTTTAGGTCACCAACGACCGACGCTATTCATTATCAAGATTACCAACATCATCATCATTATCATCATCGTCTACTTTCAGAGATCTAATCTTCAGCCCATTTTCTTTTAGCAGAATCTGTAGCTAGCAGCGCTAACGTTGGACGAACTGCGAAGGACGGTATCTTTCCTCTCCTCCTCACTTTAATGCAACTAAGTTCGCAAAACTACTCTAAAAACTTCTGCTTTCTTGTTCTCTTTACGTGATTTAATTTCAGTTGGCAGCACTACTCTTGGGAATCCTTTAGCATTACTTTTATTTATCTTGTTCAACTTTTTTTCAGTAGCGTTGGCAATGTTGCTATGTAGTCTTTTAGTCCCGTTTTTGTATTATAAAAGACTAAATCTCGTGTTTATTTGTTACATAGAATATAAACTACAAAAACAAAGATTCTTGGAAAGCAGACGAGAGATGAGCGTGCCGGATGTTGCTAGTTCCAAACTCAAACAATCAATTACAAGATACACAGTTTAAACGAGACGGGGTATATTGAAAGCCGTTTTCTTTTTCTGGTCTTCAATAGCAATGCTACTACCGAAAACAACAGTTGCTAAGAGGAATGAAAACGGAGTAGACAATAACATGGTACTGTTCTATTAATTTACAGTTAAATGGTGTAACAGATTCGGCTATAAATGCAGAAAATCTCGCTTCATTTCTCAGAAAGAGAAATAAAATGGGCGTGTTATAGGTTATCTTGTTTACCTGTGATATCAATCAGGTGAAGGACTTATGCCATGTTGAATTCACTATCAAGATGTCCTGATATGTGTGGATGTTTGTCATTGGTTCAGAATTCTTATGAAACAGTTAAGACAGGGGGAGAAAAAGGGTAATTGAAGTAAATTATGATAACTAAGAAGATAATGATATGACAACAACAATGAAGACGATGAAAACTAAGATGAAAACGGACAATCACGACGAATATAAGACAATCACGATGAAGACGACGACAACCAAGATGAAGACAACAACCATGATGAAGACGAGACAATCACGATGAAGACAATGATAACCATGATGAAAACGATGACAACCAAGATGAAGACGATAACCACGATGAAGACGAGACAATCACGATGAATTCAAGATAATCTCGATGAAGACAATGATGATCATGATTAAGACGATGACAGCCAAGATGAAGACGACGACAACCACGATGAAGATAATAATAACCAAGATGAATACGACAACCACGAGAAAGATGAGACAATCATGATGAATACAAGACAACCAAGATGAAGACAATGATAATGATGATGAAAACGACAACAAAAAAGATGAAGACAATAATAACCAAGATGAATATGACAACAATGATAAATACGAGATAATCATGGTGAATACAAGACAACCAAGGTGAAGACAATGATAATCATGATGAAAATGACCACCAAGATGAAGATGACAAACACGATGAAGACAATAATAACCAAGATGAATATAAGACAACCACGGTGAAGACAATGATAACCATGATGAAAATGACGACAACCACAATGAAGAGAATAATAACCAAGATGAATATAAGACAACCACGATGAAGACAATAATAACCAAGATGAATATAAGACAACCACGGTGAAGACAATGATAACCATGATGAAAATGACGACAACCACAATGAAGACAATAATAACCAAGATGAATATAAGACAACCACGATGAAGACAATAATAACCAAGATGAATATAAGACAACCACGGTGAAGACAATGATAACCATGAAGAAAATGACAACCACAATGAAGACAATAATAACCAAGATGAATATAAGACAACCATGATGAAGACAATAATAACCAAGATGAATATAAAACAACCACGGTGAAGACAATGATAACCATGATGAAAATGATGACAACCACAATGAAGACAATAATAACTAAGATGAATATAAGACAACCACGATGAAGACAATAATAACCAAGATCAATATAAGACAACCACAGTGAAGACAATGATAACCATGATGAAAATGACGACAACCACAATGAAGACAATAATAACCAAGATGAATGTAAGACAACCACGATGAAGACAATATAAGACAACCACGGTGAAGACAATGCTAACCATGATGAAAATGACGACAACCACAATGAAGACAATAATAACCAAGATGAATATAAGACAACCAAGATGGAGACAATGATAACCATTGTGAAAATGACGACAACCACGATGAAGACAATAATAACCATGATGAAAACGACGACAGTCAAATTGAAAACGACGACAACCACGATTAAGACGAGACAATCATGATGTATACAAGACAAACACGATGAAGACAATGATAACATGATGAAGACGACAACCACGATGAAGTCGAGACAATCACGATTAATACAAGACGACCACGATGAAGACAATGATAACGGCCAGTACGTTAACCACGTGCCCAACAATAGCTATTTAATAAAATAAATTGTTAGATATTTGTTTTGCTGTAGTGTCACTGTGAAGAAATTAATGAGACAATAAATGTGCAGTGAACCGAAAAATTTTGGAAACCTCTGCATCGAGACTTGGCAGGAATTCAACTGGCTACGTCGCAGTGGCATTGTTAGGAAAAATGAACTGAATGCGTATAAACATTTGTGTTGTGTAAACTTGTCTGCTTGAGAGGATGTTATTGTGTCGTATCATTAGCTACCGCACTAACCAGGCTAAACAAATACAAACAATTGGAGCGACCGGAAGTGAGCGAATATCGACATTGGTCCAAGATACAGACAACGAGTCGGTTCCAACCAACATGGTCCCCACCCGGCTTATTGTCTGCGTGTTGACATCACACAAGCGCAGAGCTCTTTGTGTCCCTGTTTGTAATCGCTGTGGCGTCAATGCAAAGCCATTACATCTGAGCAAGACAGAGTGTGACGGATGCACAAGACAGCAAGGGCTGGAGTACACAGAGGACTGCTTTCAATTTTAGTACAAAGAAAGCAACCCAATACTGTAAAAATGAAACCCCCAACAATCTTCTTCTCTTTTCCTAAGCGCATTACCATTTTTTCATCTTTAAATATTATCAATCCATCTTGTCTTTGGATTGCAAAGGAAGTTTGCTTAAGAGTATGTCTCTCCTTTAGTTATACAGGGACATCATTTTATTTTTACTTCAATTTTTATTGTACCTGAGTTTTTGAATGTACTTCACTCCCACCCCTTCTACTAAGGAAGTTCCAACTCCACACAGAACCAAGACCGCAGATAGTAAGCAGTACTGAGTTACTGAGTATAGTACGTTCCAGAAATATGTTCGCGTTTTCCAGTGACGAAAGAGCTTTCAATATTGAACCATATTTTCGCACAGGTACTGTCCGTTTGCCTACGTCGCATCCCGATTTCCCCCACCTGCTTCTGCTCGCCCCTCTGTAAAAGCTGGGCTGTCTTAGCTCTTTTCTGAAAACATTAATTTCTCTTAGGAATTGGACGTTTACGTAATATTATACAGCTGTTTAATTTAACTTAAATAAAAGGGCCTCGTTAAGTAATTAACTGTCACGTGATTTCCTCCCTTTCTACAATCCTGCGCCATAACCACTTGGACGGACAGTAGATAGAATGTCTGAGTAATTTTATATTTTCGGGTCGGGCAGAAGTGAAGATTGAATTCACAGTACGTAGAGTAGGTACAGAATTATTTCAACATGAGTTGCTAGTACGAAGGACGAAACTGGCAATTGGAATTAGATGCAATAGTCTATAGTGCGATAATATGCACAAAAGAACTGAAGCCTGTATCGAAATGAACGGCCACCATTTTCAAAATTGTGTTTAAATATTCATATCATGATTATTTTTCAATTTAACTTCTTTCTCTATATTGTACGCTAATGTGCTGTAGACAGTATAATATACACTGCATAATGAACACGTTCGCATGGATAACTCACTTCGTGAGTAAAAACACTTATTCTTAATACAGTACTGTACTTTGATTAAAGAAAAACCTAATGAAAATTATCGGCATAGAGTAAGGTATTTAGTGCTCTAACATTAAATACCTTACTCTATGCCGATGATCAAGTCATAATTTCCAATTCAGAGGATAATTTACAAAGAGGATTGTATACATTAAATGAAATATTAAAAGATTTTGGGATGGAAATTTCAGCACAAAAATCAAAAGTAATGGCATTTTTAGGACAAGACCCAGTGAGAAGTAAGATAATACACAATAACCAATGCCTCGAACAAGTGCAAAATTTCAATTATCTGGGTTGTGAAATATCTTATCAAAATGAAAAAGATGTGAACAAGAAAATTACCAAATTTACACAAATTCTAGGAATAATAAACAATACATTAAAAGCTAAATTAGTACAAAAATCTACAAGAATAAAAATATATAATACACTAGCATTACCCACCCTTCTATACGGAAGCGAGATTTGGACATTAAAGAAAAAGACATGAACAGAATCAAAGCAACGGAAATGAAATTTTCAGAAGAACAGCAGGATATACTCTTTTAGACCGAAAAAGGAATGAAGAAATTTTAGAACAATTAGAAGTAGAGTCAGTAGAAGAAAAAAATCACCAGATACAAATTCAATTGGCTAGATCATGTAAGAAGAATGGAAAATTCAAGAATCCCAAAAATTATGATGCAATATAAACCTAGAGGACATCGTCGACCAGGAAGACCGTTAAGAAGACTGCTAGATGGGGCCGAAACAGGTCTACAGAGGCCTAATTCGTGAAGGATGATGATGATGATGAAAATTATCAAACTCAAAATCGCGATATTTCCTAGTTTACGTAAATGGATGAACTACTTTTCTTCCATCCTATATCTAGTAGAGTGATTTGTGTTTTACGCCAGTATCATCGAACTCCATCCAGTCTTGGAGGGGGGAGTAAGCGGTGTTTCCGGTTCTCTAAAGGTATAGACAGGTTAATATTAAAAATGATAGTAAAAATAAAATGATGTCCCTGTATATTTTGTATTTGTAAATGACTAGGTAGATAAATAAAAATGAATGTCTTAATTACAAAATACTCGTAATATCGCAGAGTCAGTTGGGAATTGAACAAAGGATGATCAAGCCACAACTCGATCAATCTCAGCCTAATGTGTGATATTAAATTGGATTTGCCAGCCACATTTTATCTGCTGCTGGTTTTAAACTACTATAAATTATTGTCACATAGCCTATGTAGGCTACTACTTCTAACGCAATACGCTTCCGTTTCCTGCGGGGGAGGAATCCGCGAGAATATTTCGTTTCCCTTTCGACGTCAGCGTATTTGATTTGCATGCATCTCGATGTGTATTCACTCCTCTTCAAATCCCCAGCCTCTATTTGCTGTTCCGTGGATTGATGACGCCTCATTGTGTGGCTCTCCTGCAGATGTTCTTGTCGTGTGCAGCTCGTACGACGTTCGACGAGAGCTTTCAAATAATGCTCACATAGCAATGATGTCGCAATTTCAGTCGCTGTACTCTAATCCGTCAAGCTGCTGTCTTTCTCTCTTTTTTATTCCAGTAGTAGGCTATAATTTCTGACCACAGAGATTTTCAACTGTTTATCTATCCGCCCAACTTTTTCTCACAAAAAGTAAATCCTCGTACGGATTTCAATAGAATTACGCTGTTTGTTTTATGTGGGAACAAATTAGACATCGAGTGTTCGAGAATTAAAATCACAGTTTAAAATATTAAAACTGGTGGCGGAGATACGTTCTTTTTCCTCCAATTTCTGTGTTGTACAGACTAAAATTTCCATAGCTTTGAGCAGTTACAATCCTTTTTTTGCCAACGCCTCCCCCCCCCCCGTTATGTGGTAGTTATTATTGGAGCAGCTCACATTTTCAATTTTTCTCAGTCCCGAACTCCCTGGCAAGGACGCGTTTTCGCGTACGTTTTAAAATTTCTCTTCCCAATTTCCACCTCATTCATTCAAATAAACATTAAAGGAAAATATTAAAGTGCAGCTTACAAGCACATTAAAACAGAAGACATGAGCTTTTCTTATAATCAAATTTTACAAGCGAAGAAGAGATCATCTTCCCAAAAAAAAAAAAAAAAATCTCTAATAAAACATATTTTCAGAAGAACGCATTGTTACTAACTCATATTGTATGTGTGTATGTTTATTCAGTTGGCAGAGCGCTGGTACGTTCAACCAGAGGTCCCGGGATCGATACCCTGCCCCGGAACAATTTTTCCCTTGAAATCATTCAAATCTGCCTTACCTGAAAGACTAGATTTGCATAATGTATAAGTCACTGTGTACGTTAACAGAAAACCACAATTTCAAGTCACACAAAGATTGTGTGCACTCGATGTGGGTCTCTGGCGCTTCATCAGCCCACGCGAGTTGTGTGGATATAAAGGGAAAAGTTGAGACGTTGTCGGTTGGAGTTCCCGGGTAGCTCAGTTGGCAGAGCGCTGGTACGTTCAACCAGAGGTCCCGGGATCGATACCCGGCCCCGGAACAATTTTTCCCTTGAAATTATTCAAATCTGCTTTACAGGGAGCCTTACCTGAAAGACTAGATTTGCGTTTATTCAGCAGTCCGAAAACTGATTGGGGGCAGGGCATAGTTGCGCCCCACGGTCAGATAAGATGCAGCAGATAAAAAAAAGGGCTCCTGTTTTGTAGGCATAGTTGCGCCCCGTTCCCATCAAGTAGCAGAAGGGACATGGCATAGTTGCGCCCCGATGAAATAGGTAGAGAAAAAGACATTACGGGAACTCGAGCCTCGTAATCAACCAACCTTATTGATTTCTTATTCGATTTAATATTCATTATCGATACCGTTAAAATGAACACCATGAAGTTGGCAGTACATTATTAACTATTTTTCTACTGTTTATGCTGTGATTATCAATAGCCTACCGTCAAAATGAACACCATGAAGTTGGCAGTACTTTACTAACTGACATATTCAAATGAATGAGCCATTGGAATATGGGGCCTTAGCAGTGTTGACATTTTATTAGTGATTTTCACACCGTCTGTGGCGTATAGTGATGTTAAGTTTAGTGAAAAGGGTAAAGAGTTAATAATTCACAATGGTTCTAAGTTTGAATTTTCGAAACCCTGTACCGTAGGGTTAAGATATCGATGTACAAACAAAAAATGAAGTTCATTTATTGTGTGTGATCGATAAAAAATAAGTGTTATTTTAAATAGCAAAATTGATCATATGTTAGGCCTATCTGATTTCAATGCAGCTATCACTGTAATATTTTTAAGTAATTTATTTATTTTATGACAATCACTTTTGTGTGTACTATACCCATCGGGTCGCAACTATCCCATGTCCATTCTGCAAACTGATTTCTTCGGGGCGCAACTATGCCATACCGTTGATTGGAACCTCAAAATTGAGGCAACTAAGCCAGGAGATAATGGGGTAGAGTGGCCAGTTCATTTCCCCCTCCATTGCATACATCGCCGACTAGTTACATATTACACTAATCAGACTTCAGCTGTATACAAACAATTGTTCTTCCCCTGACACATATCGTCAAGTGAGATGTACTGTCTGATAAGATATGTACAGTAGTGGCAAAAAAAAAACGGACCGACCCTTATAGCTGATTTC
Organism: Periplaneta americana; assembly: GCA_025594305.2. Classification (NCBI taxonomy): domain Eukaryota; kingdom Metazoa; phylum Arthropoda; class Insecta; order Blattodea; family Blattidae; genus Periplaneta; species Periplaneta americana. The sequence goes on from JAJSOF020000033.1 coordinate 18,629,081, forward strand.
AGAGCCTTGTTCACTCCAGAGCACGATAGACTGGTAACTAAGACTTTCGTGGTTTAGACCCTGCCTGGGAAGGAAACTTTTTTTGTTCCTTATTCAAATTTATTCCCAATACTTTTCGATTGCAGCGATATTTTACTACTTAATTAACTTATTATTCCCAGAACATGAATTTTACCAGCAATCGAAAAGTATTGGGAATAAATTTTAACAAAGAACAAAAAAAAAATTTCCTTCCCAAACAGGATTCGAACCACGAAAGTCTTAGTTACCAGTCTATCGCACTCTGGAGTGAACAAGGATCTGAAATCAGCTACAGGGGTCGGTCCGGTTTCTTTGCCACTACTATACATATCAGCGAAAACCTCAATCAGAGGCATTACTCATATTAATTAATCATATTATGTTATAAATTGCTCACAAAACGAATAACTCAGCAAAAAATTAAGTAATTAATTGTTCTTTCTAATATTATGAATTCGAAGGCCTTTTGTTTTCATCTACAAACTTAACTGAAAATACTGGAGTAGTAAATTACCGATAATTGCTGATAAGTTAATGTCATTACGATAAACTGCATTAGGATATTTTTGTTTAAAAACATGATCTGTATCATGTTAAAATTTTTATAAGTATATCGTTCACAACTCTTATATACTGCAGTCCTATGTTACATAATTAAAGGACGCAAGGCAAAATTCACAAAAAAATACAATATTTTTCTATTGCCAATATCTTTCTTGTACTTAATTGAAATCCCGGCGACATGTTAACCTCGGGCCTTCGGCATTTCATCCCGTGTTTGTAGAGTGAAATATAAAAAGCTTTGAAAACATAAGAAATAAAACACTATGATTTAATGCCGGGTTCTCTACCATGAAAGCGCGCAGGTGCTTTGAAGAGGAGGCAGTGCTGTCGATAATGAAGCAGGTAAGGTGGGGCTTATGTGTGCACGCTCGTCCTCATCTAATCCTCAGTTATGGTCATTTGCTCATTAACATCATGACTAAGCACGTGATGCTCAATTGTTCCAGAGAGCCCCTGCCTAGCAACGGCTATAAACACATCAGTTACTCCACTAACCTGGATAGCGACATCAAATAGCTGCAAATCTCCCTCGACAGTAGTGATGGCTGTGAAATGATTACCAACTTGTAATGAATAGCCTATGATTTGGTGGGGATATAATATTAATGATTTAGTGTTAATTTAGTGGTGGTGACGAAGTAGAGGTATTGATGTCACTGTGAGGATGTGGTAATGTTGATATGACGGTCAAAAATGGATGTTATTACATATCAATGACGATGTAGTAGTAACAAGCCGTAATAAGGATGTGACAATGAACAGGTTGAGATAAGATATGTTGGTGAAGAGGTGGAGATAATGATGTGACGGTGAAGTTGTCGTCGAGATATAATAAGACGATGAAGAGGTTGATATAATATGGTGGTGAATAAGTGGAGATAAAGATGTGACGGTGAAGTGGTAGAGAAAATGATATGGTGGTGAAGAAGTGGAGATAATGTGACGATGAAGTGGTCGAGAAAATGATATGGTGGTGAAGAAGTGGAGATAATGATGTGACGGTGAAGTGGTCGAGAAAATGATATGGTGGTGAAGAAGTGGAGATAATGATGTGACGGTGAAGTGGTCGAGAAAAATGATATGGTGGTGAAGAAGTGGAGATAATGATGTGACGGTGATGTGGTCGAGAAAATGATATGGTGGTGAAGAAGTGGAGATAATGATGTGACGGTGAAGTTGTCGAGAAAATGATATTGTGGTGAAGAAGTGGAGATAATGATGTGACGGTGAAGATGTCGAGAAAAATGATATGGTGGTGAAAAAGTGGAGATAATAATGTGACGGTGAAGTGGTCAAGAAAAATGATATGGTGGTGAAGAAGTGGAGATAATGTGACGGTGAAGTGGTCGAGAAAATGATATGGTGGTGAAGAAGTGGAGATAATGATGTGACGGTGAAGTTGTCGAGAAAATGATATGGTGGTGAAGAAGTGGAGATAATGATGTGACGGTGAAGTGGTCGAGAAAAATGATATGGTGGTGAAGAAGTGGAGATAATGATGTGACGGTGAAGTGGTCGAGATAATGATATGGTGGTGAAGAAGTGGAGATAATGATGTGACGGTGAAGTTGTCGAGAAAATGATATGGTGGTGAAGAAGTGGAGATAATGATGTGACGGTGAAGTGGTCGAGAAAAATGATATGGTGGTGAAGAAGTGGAGATAATGATGTGACGGTGACGTTGTCGTCGAGATAATGATAGGACGATGAAGAGGTTGATATAATGAGATGGTGGTGAAGACGTGAAGATAATCATGTGACGGTGATGTGGTCGTCGAGATATGATAAGACGATGAAGAGGTTAATATAATGATATGGTGGCGAAGAAGTGGAGATAATGATGTGACGGTGAAGTTGTCAAGAAAAATGATATGGTGGTGAAGAAGTGGAGATAATGATGTGACGGTGAAATTGTCGTCGAGATAATGATAGGACGATGAAGAGGTTGATATAATGAGATAGTGGTGAAGAGGTGGAGATAATGATGTGACGGTGAAGTGGTCGAGATAATGATATGACCATGAAGATGTTGAGGTAATGATGTGGCTGTAAGGAGATTGAGATAATAATGTGGCAATAAAGAGGTTGAGAAAATGATATGACAGTGAAGTGGTCAAGAAAAATGATATGGTGGTGAAGAAGTGGAGATAATGATGTGACGGTGAAGTTGTCGTCGAGATATAATAAGACGATGAAGAGGTTGATATAATATGGTGGTGAATAAATGGAGATAATGATATGACGGTGAAGTGGTCGAGATAATGATATGACCATGAAGATGTTGAGGTAATGATGTGGCTGTAAAGAGATTGAGATAATGATATGGCAATGAAGAGGTTGAGAAAATGATGTGACAGTGAAGAGGTTGAAATAATGATGTGTCGGTGAAGAGGTTGAGATAATGATTTGGCGGTGAAGAGGTCGAGATAATGATCTGGCGATGAAGAAGTTGAGATAATAATGTGGCGGTGAAGAGATTGAGATAATGATGTCAGTGGACATTTTCAGATAATGATGTGTCTGTGAAGAGATTGAATTAATGATGTGATGGTGAAGAAGATGGGATAATGATACGTCGGTAAAGAGGTTGAGATAATGACGTGGTGGTGAATAGGGTAAGATAATGATGTGGCGCTGAAGATGAGGTAATGATGTGTCTGTGAAGAGGATGGGATAATGATGTCTGTTAAGATGTTGAGATAATGATGTGTCGGTGAAGAGATTGAGATAATGTGTTGTTGAAGAGGTCGAGATAATGATGTGGCGATGAAAGCAAGGAGATAATGATCTGGTCCACCTCTCGCTCTTTCGTCCGTCATTCTTTCGTGCAATCTCTGTCAATGGGGAAATGGGAGAGAAACATTTAAAATATACACGAAAATTCGTCTTTAGCAAGGGAAATTAGGGCTAAGGGAAAGTGTCTATGTGAGCCCCAAGCCTTTTGGCCACTTATCTCACTCCGATTCTCTCCAATCTCGCACTCACTTATTAAATAATTCATTAACTTACTGCTTGACTCATCCACTCGTCTTCAATCAATACTGCTTGTTTAAAAATTCCAGTAAATTGGCCACAGGTACGGGGGTGACGCGAAAGCCGTCCAGACGGGTTTTATTGCTTGCCCACACTAATTCGCGGCGAACTCACGCACGTTGCCAGCCCCTCTTGTGCGGGAGATTGATTGCCATGCTTTCACCCGGATCGATGTTCCCGGAATGAATGCCGGCCGAACTTTGTAAGAAGCGAAGTCTAACAAACAATGACGGATCCGTACGCGCTCATCCATCTTCAGCGACTACGTGACAGTTCGCTTCCAGAACAGACGAATAATTCTTACATTTATCTTCCGTGTTACAGCAGATATGTGATATATGAATAACTTTTGTTATATTTTTCAACTTTTTAAGGAGTAAATGTTGGTTCCTTATGCCCTAAATGTCTGGCAGTTAATAATAATCTCTAAGTAATACTGTAGCAAGGATGATGGTGACCTAGAAATGCCACATTCTAATGACATTCGTATTAATTTGTAGATTTTCAGAGGATATTCAGACACGTCTAGGATATAGAGATGGATATTTAGGTATTTATAAAAGTACTTTTTCAAAACCTACATAACTATTGCAACACATTATTATCAAAAGAACTACGAGTATGTTATTGTGTAATATTAGTAAATTATTTATTTTCAGAAGAACATAAAATTAGTTCTCGTAATAATAATAATTCTTTATTTATACTGCAGAGTTAAGGTCATAGGGCAAAGTATACAAGCAGTTAAAATTTAACAAAAAGTTAAAGAACAGAATACTAACATATTACAAAAAATAATAATAATAGCATAATAAAATCGACAATAAACAACATGAAAATAATACCTTAATAGAAAAAAAGAAAGTAAAATACATTGGAATATAGTAAAAGCAACTCATTTAGTACAAATGGTTAATATGGAAAACGTAAGGAAGAATATAACAAAATGGAATGTAATAAAATAATAATAAAAAGAAAAGAAATACGAAAATTAAATAAAATTCACAACAAAAAGGTTATGATAATAAATTCATCGGCTGATAAAGAGAACAAAAGGAAACGGAAGGAAAGAAATATATAGCCTATATTTTTACAAAACTATCGCAGAGAAAAGGGCTTATAACTGAAAGGAATCTGATTAGAAAAAGTGCAATTTTAGTTTATTTTTGAAACTAGACAATGTCCGACAGTCTCTGACATGTTGTGGTAGAGAGTTCCAGAGATGAGCTGCAGAGACGGTGAAAGATGAAGAGTAGAAGGATGTTCTGTGTTTAGGAATGGAAATTATGATATGGTGTTGTGAGTGAGTATTTATTTCATGATATGAGGACAAGTGTTGAAAACGAGAAGCTAAGTAGCTAGGGTTAGGTCTAGTCATGAGCACAAAACTCGCAATCGGAACAGGTAGGCTACATTTTAAATCAACAGCAATAAATAATTATGGAAAAAGATGCCTAAATTACGAAGTTCCTTAGATTTTTAATCGGAAGATGAATATAATTTAATATTGTAGTCTATTACTTGCACCGAGCAGGCTAGCGGAGTGATAGAGGGCTGGCCTTGCATTCGGGGGTCCGGGGTTCGATCCTAGGGGCCGACAATCCTGAGGTTTTTCATGGTTTCCTCAGTTATTTCCAGGCAAATGCCGGGATTGTACCCCTTGAAAGTCCGGCTATGGACGGCGATCCTTCCCTTAATCCTTTCATATATGTGAGTGAATAATGTGTAATGTCTTAAATGTTTGTGTTGTATCGGAGGCGGCCCTGGCATTGAGCTGATTCCTCATCCAGGGAGGCCCTCCATGTCCTTGTGTGGTCAAAAAAGTAAGTATGTGATCCATAGATTAATTCCTCTCCCGACAGGCCAATTTCAACAATGTAACAAAAACGATTATATGATCATAATCTACAGACTTCACACTATGTATTAACATATTATGACGTCATTAACTTCTATCATATAACCACAGGCAATGTTAGCAAAATTAAATTCCTTGTTGAAGAAGAAAAATCTGGTGCTGAAATTCACCTCAGACTTCAACTGCATACGGAGATGTGTGCATGGGCGCCAGCAGTGTTATGAGATGGGTGAAACATTTCGAAGATGGGAACACGAGCATCCAAGATGAGCCTCGTAGCGGTCGCCCTCGAATTGCCTCCACGGAACGCAACAAGGAAAGAGTTGATGAGTTCTGGGATGCGTTTTGGTTGAATTTCTTGCACCTGGACAGACCATAAATGCTGTCCGCTATATTCAGACAGTTTTGAAGCTCCGTCGTGCATTGCGTGAGAAACGCCTTGGAAAGAAGATCATCCTGCAACACGATAACGCGTGGCCCCACACTGATCGTGTCACTTTGGAGAAAATCAGAACATTTGGGTGGGAATTTCTTCCGCAATCTCCCTACAGTCCCGACTTGGCACCCTCCGACTACCATCTTTTCGGTTCTGTAAAGGAACAGCTTCGAGGCCAATGCTACGAAACGCTGGATGACATTCGGAAAGCAGTGCGTCAGTGTCTTCGAGAAAATGAGACGGACTTCTACAGCAAGGGAATTTTTAAACTTATAGAATGGCGGGAAAAATTTGTGCAAAGAAATGGAGACTATGTTGAAAAATGACAGAAAAGTCTGTAGATTAAGATGATGTACCTGGTTTGTCTAAAAAATAAAAATTAAGATTTATGACAATGAGTTGGTCATAACTTTAAGTATGACCCTCGTATTTCAGAGGATTGTAATAAAGTCAAATTCATCAAGAATAAAAATATTAGACGAATCAGAGACAAATTAATTAATAATCAACGTCGGAACAAAGATTGATGAAAGGAGGGGAAGGTGGACAAGGTGGTGGAATTATAGGAGGGAAACTGGAGTACCTGAGAAAAAACTCCTGAAACGTCCGCTTTGTCTACCACAAATTCCACCACACCTGGCCGGGAATGGAACCCGGGCTGTCCGGATGGAAAGCCAGCGCGCCAGTAGTTGAATCACAGACGCGATAGGGACATGTCTTTATGCCATGGATAGATGCATTAACCCAATTAATGTAACTGATGACGGTCAACGCGTAGAAGGCAATCTTGAGTGGAGTCGCAAATAGCGTGCATACTTGAATGCTCTCGAGGCCTCAGATAGCGTGCACCTGTACCTATATAATTCCATATTACGTAATCGCCACAATCACTAACAGCAATTGCAGAGATGAACCAATGACGTTGTACACAAATCCAGGAAACAATTCTGGGAAGTGGAAGAAGACAGTAACAGCAAATTTAGTTTTCAGGTAAAGCTCCCTGTGAAGCAGACTTGAATTGACACGGTGTCGGGTGGAGTTCCTGAATAGCTCAGTCGGTAGAGCGCTGGTATGTTCAAACAGAAGCCCAGAGATCGATACCCGGCCCCAGAACAATTTTTCCCTTGAAATTATTCAAGTCTGCTTCTCAGCGAGCTTTACCTAAAAACTAGACTTGCATAATCTGTAGGTACGTTAACAGAAAACCACAATTCCAAATCACGCAGAGCTGTGTGCACTCGATGTGGGTCTCCGGCGTCTCGTCAGCCCACTCGAGTTGTGTGGATACAAGTGGAAAAACTGAGACGGTGTCGGGTGGAGTTCCTGGATAGCTCAGTCGGTAGAGCGGTGGTACGTTCAACCCAAAGCCCCGGGATCGATACCCGCCCTGGAACAATTTTTCCCTTGAAATTATTCAAGCCTGCTTAACAGCGAGCTTTACCTGAAAACTGATTTGCTTAACCCAGATAAGCCCAAAATTTTTTTGTGATAAAAATACAGTAGCACATTAGTTACTCTCAAAAATCGGTTAAATGATGTTGAAATAAACTGAAACAAGGAACGTATATTTTCTAAAGCTAACAAATACTACCAACATTATCGCACAACTTATAAAATGTCCCTAACACCAACAATGACATAATATCCGAAGGCACTGCAACTGTCCTTAAAAAAGGACGGTGGGAAAATCTGGGTTAATGTTGAGTTACTGTAGGTACGTTAACAAAAACCACAATTTCAAGCCACACACAGTTTGTGTGCACTCGATGTGGGCCTCTGACGTCTTGTCAGCCCTTTCGAGGTATGTGGATATAAGTGGAAAAACTGAGACGGTGTCGGGTAAAGTACCTGGTGTTGAGTGTGGCACTGGTTCAAACAAAAACATGGACATTCCGAATAGATGAAGAAAAACGACTGGAAATAGTAGAGATGTGAATATGGAAAAGAATGGAGTATGTGAAATGGGCAGACAGAATAATAAAAATGTAACTGTTTTAGAAAGAATGGATGAAAAATGAATGATACTGAAACTGATCAGGAAGAGACAAAGGAAATGTATGGGCTCACTGGCTAAGAATAAACTGCCTACCAAAGGATTCAATGGAAAGAATAGTGAACGGGAGAAGAGCTCGGGTGAAAAGAAGGTAGCAGACGATAGGCGACATTAAAGTATGTGGATCGTATGCGGAGACAAAGAGGAAGGCGGAAAAGAGGGAAGATTGGAGAATGCTGGGTTTGCAGTGAAAGACCTGCCCTTGGGCTGAAAACTACGAATGAATTTTGCGTTGTTCTATGCGGCTCTGATTGTTCGAAATTAAACGGATTGTTACACTGAATTGGTGAATGAATTATGGGTGAAATAGTCACTTTAAAATCGAATTTTACCTAAAATACAGGGACATCATTTTATTTTTACTAACATTTCTGATATTAACCTGGCTATACCTTTGAATCAACGGCTGCTATCCCCTTCCACGACTGGAGTTCGATGGCGTAATATACAAACAAATCACTTTATTAGGTATAGGAGGGAACAAAAGTAATTCATCCATTTACGTAAACTATGAAATATCACGCTTTTGAGTTTGATAATTTTCATTAGGTTTTTGTTTAATCAGAATGCAGTACAGTATTAACAATGAGTGTTTTTATTCACAAACTGAGCTGTCCATACGGACGTATTCATTATGCAGTGTATATTATAGTGTCTATAGCACATTAGCGTACACTATAGAGAATGAAGTTAAATTGAAAAATAATCATAATATGGATATTTAAACACATTTTTCAAAATGGTGGCGGTTCATTTCGATACAGGCTTCAGTTCTAATGTATGTAATTCCAATTACCAGTTTCGTCCTTCGTACTAGTAACTCATGTTGAAATAATTCTGTACCTACTATGTAAAAAGAGTACCTTATGTACTGTAAATTCAGTCTTCACTTCTGCTCGATCCGAAAAGATAAAATTACTCAGACATGCTATCTACTGTCCGTCCAAGTGGTTATGTCGCAGGGTCGTAGAAAGGATGGAAATCACGTAACAGTTAATTACTTAACGAGGCCCTTTTATTTAAGTTATTTTAAACAGTTGTATGGGTATAATATTACGTAGATGTCCAATTCCTAACAGAAATCAATGTTCTCAGAAAAGAGCTAAGACAGCCCAGCTACTAGCCTTTACAGAGAGAAAACCGGAATGCGACGTAGGCAAATGGACGACAGTACCTGTGCGAAAATGATGCAATATTGAAAGCTCTTTCGTCATTGGAAGACGCGAACATATTTTTGGAACGTACTGTGACGGTAAGGCTAGTATGACTGTATATGCGGTCTTGGATCTGTGTGGAAGACGGTTGAACTTCATTAGCAGAAGGGATAGGAGTGAAGTACATTCAAAAACTCAGGTACAATAAAAATTGAAGTAAAAATAAAATGATGTTCCTTTAGAAGATATTGTATGCAAAATTTACAGACGTAATCCTATTTCCTCAAGTCATAAAGCTGCTTTGAAATAAAGCCGCACAGTATCTGACTGAGGTAGGCCTATATGCCTGGCGAAGCCGACAAATTTAAGAGCCACTCTACTGTATTCGTACTCTAACTCTGGAGTTTTGCCACAACCAACAGCAGCCACTAAGGTACCCGTAGAGCTAAAGTTTACAGTAATAACATAGGGTTAATATCAGTAGGTGCAGCACAGCTGACACAGGGCTTAAATCAACAAATGACCACGAAGGACCAGGCAAACCAACTTCTGTGTGCGTTCTGTAGTCAAGTGCAGAGGGAGAAATTAGCGACTTAAAATTTCATCACTTCTCAGAGATACTCAAGCTCCCTGCTAATAAGTAGGCCTAAGTCTGCATGGTGCGCGTTGGGGGATTTGGAAGTTTTTGACTGCGATTTTACAGAACTATCTCTCAATGAATGTAATGAACTGGTTGACAGAGCACTCAAGGACGGTCAAATTCGTGTTAAAACATAGGATTAAAACAAACTTCAACGTGAACATAATGTCTGCGTCCGATTTATTTTCAATATCCGCCGACATGATCATATATCGGATTTTTTTTTAATGTACCGAAGTACATATGATATTTCCATGCAGATATTCTGCGTCATCATACGATGAAAGAGTAATGGAACGGAGAAAAATTCTCTCCGGCGCCGGGATTTGAACCCGGGTTTTCAGCTCTACGTGCTGATGCTTTATCCACTAAGCCACACCGGATACAACTCCGACGCCGGTTAGAATCGTCTCAGATTAAGCTCCAACTCTTGGGTTCCCTCTCGTGGCCGCCCTCTGCACTACGTCATAGATGTCTATGAACGCAGGATCGAAGTTCACACATGTGCTGAGGTGCACTCGATATGAGTGACTAGTTGGCCGGGATCAGAGACGATTCTAACCGGCGTCGGAGTTGTATCCGGTGTGGCTTAGTGGATAAAGCATCAGCACGTAGAGCTGAAAACCCGGGTTCAAATCCCGGCGCCGGAGAGAATTTTTCTCCGTTCCACTACTCTTTCATCATATATCGGAATATTTTCTACAACTCTCCAGGTTCCGCTTGCAAGATCGACGTTTAGTACATTCCTATGCCTGCTATATCGAATTATACATGATTCCACACCCAACTACCTTGCCTCTCGATTTACTCTCCTAGCTTCACATCATAATCATGATACACGTTCACAGCACAATCTTTGCTATCAATACCACGTCATCAGACATCACTGTACTCAAGTTCTTTCTCAATAGCCATGGCCCGCTCATGGAATTCGCTGCCGCTGGAAATCAGGGGTAGTCTTAGTCCTCAGTTGTTTAAAATTAGATTGTTTAGAAATATTTTAAATGCACAGAATTAGTCTTTTTAGGTATAATTTTATTTATTATTATTACCATTATTATTATTATTATTATTATTATTATTATTATTATAATTTTACACAGTCATTACTTTATTTTTCCATTAACACTAATATATAGGTAATTGTCATTGTCTCAATGTAACACGTGCTGTGCTGATCATACTAATTCTACTATTCCTTTAGTTGTGAGATTATATTCATAGCCTATGTATTAATTCTTTTTTTTTTAATTAATACTTGTATTCTAAAATGCATTTTCCTGTTTGTGATTATGTATTCAGTCTCTTTTTTATTATATATATTTTTATTATTGTTATTTTAAAGTTAATACTGATTGTGTATATGTATTCAATCTCTCTTTTTTTACTTAATTATGTTTATTATCATTTTTAAGTTAATATCTGTATACCGGTATGTATTTTTCTGTATGTGATTTGATCCTGGTTGAGTGGAAGAGAAGGCCTGATGGCCTTAACTCTGCCAGGGAAAACACAACTATTATTGGAAATTAAGCTTTCAGGAATAACTCCCTGTAAAGTTAATTTGAATAATTTCGAGGAAAAATTGTTCCGGGGCCGTACTTGGTACGTTTAACCAAAGGTCCCGGGTTCGATACCCGGCCCCGGAACAAGTTTTCCTCGAAATTATTCACAACTATTATTATTATTATTATTATTATTATTATTATTATTATTATTATTATTATTAACATCATCATCATGTTTGTCTTTACCATAATTTCATTTTTATTAACATTATTTTTTCTATTCACGTTACAGTCGTCACTAATGCTACTACTATCATTGCAGTCACTGTTGGCATTGCTTCCCTTTTACTATTACTACAGTGGTACTGTTGTTATTGCTTCAATCGTATTATTCTTATCACCGTATTATTTTTTTGCATTATTATAAATTTATAACTCTATTGTTAATATCGCAGCACTGGTCCCATTATTGTTTTCGTCATTGTCGCTATCGTTGCATTGTTATTGTTGTATTGTTCTATAATCGTATTGTTATTGTTAAATTGTCGTCATAATATTGTTGCTATTTTTATATTGTCGCTAACTTCATATTGTTGTCATTAGCTACTAACGTGAAAAATACTGTACATACATCAGTGTTCTGCCCAAGGACAGGTCTTTCACTGCAAACCCAGCATTCTCCAATCTTTCCTATTTTCTGCCTTCCTCTTTGTCTCCGCATATGATCCATATATCTTAATGTTGTCTATCATTTAATATCTTCTGCCCCGAACTCTTCTCCCGTTCACCATTCCTTCCAGTGGATTCTTCAGTAGGCAGTTTCTTCTCAGCCAGTGACCCAACCAATTCCTTTTTCTCTTTCTGATTAGTTTCAGCATCATTCTTTCTTCACCCACTCTTTCCAACACAGCTTCGTTTCTTATTCTGTCTGTCCATTTCACACGCTCCATTCTTCTCCATATCCACATTTCAAATGCTTCTATTCGCTTCTCTTTACTTCGTCGTAATGTCCATGTTTCTGCCCTATTCCATGCCACACTCCACACAAAGTACTTCAGTAGTCTCTTCCTTAGTTATTTTTCCAGGGGTCCGCAAAAGATGGTCCTTTTTCTATTAAAAGCTTAATTTGCCATTGCTATCCTCCTTTTGACTTCCTGGCTGCAGCTCATGTTACTGCTTATAGTACACCCCAAGTATTTGAAGCTGTCTACTTGCTCTATTGCCTCATTTAGAATTCTCAAGTTTACCTTCTTTATTCTTCTTGCGACAACCATGATCTTCCTCTTGCTTGCATTCATCTTCATCTCATACTGCTCACAGTTGTAATTTAACTCCAGTAGCATATCCCTTAGTATCGTCTCCTCTTCTGCTAACAACGCCATATCATCAGCAAATCTTATGCACTTTATTCTTCTTCCTCCTACTATCACTCCTCCCATGTTCTGAAAACAGTTCTTCACTAAATTCTCCAGGTAAATGTTGAACAGGGTAGGTGATAAAGGGCATCCTTGTACTCCTTTCCCGCAATAGTATTACAATATACTATTTCTTTACTCCTAAAAAAATTATGCTCTATACTATCATATAGAAGGCTTCATAAAATCAACGATGATATACAGTTATGGTAGTTAACCATTTACCCTTTTAAGGTAACATGCTTGTATAGCCCATTTTTAAAGTGAGAAAAATGCGGAAATAAAAATAATGAACCTGTATGACATGAAAGAACATTTTAGGAGACATAAATTTAATGACTAAATCGCAATCGACCGAATTAACATCATAATAGGGATGTAGTAGCAGTCTGCCGACTGGTTCTTTAGTGTAGTGCATTCAAACGATCACTGTGTTGCTTTGAGTTAATTAACATAGTGTTATATTTATCTTTCCACTGCATTACATTTTTTGTTTTTCATGTGACGTGTTTCCATAATCTCCGTGGGTGAACATGTGGGTGGTTGACCTGGGTTTGTTTATATACTGACAGCTGAATAACGTAACACTATCTCTGGGCGTGGCACACAGATCAAACCTTTCAGCTGTCATAAATGTTTATCAATTTCACATGATCAAAACTGCGAAATTATTATCCCTTTTATCCTGGCATTCAGTTATCCGTGAAACTTGCATTCGATCGGTAAAATCATCGTCTGTGTGGACTGCAACCGCGTCTGTGGGCCAGGTCTAGCACGCTGTTATTCCATCCAGATGGTCTGAGTTCGAGCCCCGGTCTTGTCATGAAGGAATTTGTGATGGATAAAGCTAACGTTGTAGACCATCCCACATGGGAACTGTCTGTTGTGTTAACCCCTTTAGGTAGATCCTCACCCACATCAGCTGATTACGCTAAGGTCCGCTGCGTATCCAACACCACATACCCCCTAAGCCAACCCCTTCCTGTGTCATCCACCGGCGATCGGAGAATGTTATAGTATGAAAACGAAGTGAAGAGTTAGTGTAATTATATATATATATATATATATATATATATATATATATATATAATAGTGAAATGAAAGAGTCACGGAAGAGTCCCGGGAAAGCCCCTAATGTGGTCTTATCCGTTACAAGTGCCACTATGTATTTTTCATAAGAAAAATCTCTGCCAGAACGGGACGCGAAGATTGTGATTAAGGACACACTGACAATGAATGAAATTTGAATTTCCTTAACCATTTCAGCTAGATCTTTGAACATTTGTACACATATCCTGCTGAATATAAATAGCCTTTGAACAAAATTTCATCCAGAATTATATGAATTATTAAAATGTTTCTAAATTTTAATTGTATTATGAAAAATCACGACTCCTCCTGGAAAATTAAAAAATTTGCTCCTGAAGTTTGCTCCACATAATTTTCAAACTCCCCAAAACGTAATTTGCTATTTACTTTTTTCAGATTATTCGTCAAGAGCTAAGAAACAAATATTTTATGTAGTCAAATATAAAAACAGGTAAATATTGTTATTTTTATCCCCCTCACAAATCTTCAGATTTAAAGAGAATTATTCTGATAGCAAGGATTGCCAGGCACATCTTTAAGAAGACTTACAACAAAACATGCACATAGTACAAAAATTGGAGAAGGTATAGCATTTTTAGTAAAACAAAATGTAAAAAAATGCAACTAGAGAAAATTGAATTTAAAAGCTTAAGGGGCTATTCAAAGCATGCAAACGTTTAGTTATGTCAGTCGAAACAGAAAATTGAAGGGGCTATCTGCAAGAATATTTGTGGAGAGATTCTCTGAAACACATAGCCTACAATTTTTTTATGTTAGAAACGAAAAATCGAAATTTTTCAACAAAGTTAACAAAATTTCACCTCAGTGCATCCTTAAGACAAATTGTATTGCTGTATGAAAATGGGAACAAGTGCACAAAAATGTTAATGTAATAAAGTCAACTTAACTATAATGCTGTTATTATGTTATAAATATAATACTCATTCTTTGGTTTAAAAATGTAACAGGGGATCTGAGAAAATCCCTATGATTGCGTGTATAGACATTACAGGGTTATTTTACTTCCTCCTTCTAAAAACACATGGGAATATCCAGTAAATATCGTATCTAAGTGGTATACTGTATCTAAGCACATGAGAATATCCCTCAAACATCGTATCTAATTCCAAGCTTGTATTAACTTCCTATATTTAAGCATGTTAAATTTAGATTATATTCTATATTTAATAGAGTTAAAGGGTTTGGGAAGAAATACTGAAATCAGAAGTAAGCACTGAAATAATGAAACAATTGTCTTTGGAGACAATTAATATTAGGTACCCTCCACAAAACTGGCTTCATTTATGCACCGACGGATTCTTGATCTCCAGAGAACAAGATGCCAGTTCAGGTGTTACGTGCTGTCTCTTCTCACTTTATAGATCTCTTGGATATGGAACAACAAGTTTTGATGGAGAAATCGTTGCAATAAGTGAAAGTCTCAGGAATCTTCTATCTCACAGCAATAAATTTAAGAATGCAGTTATATTGTCAAACTCTAAGGCACCTATTTTATCAATAGTCTCTAAACACACACCTTCATCTCAAACAGCAGAAATAACTAAAATGCCCTCTCAATTAATATCACTCAATAAAGAATTGTATTCCAATGGATACCATCCCATTGTGGAATCCTGGGAAACGAGAATGCGGATGCTTTAGCAAAGAAGGGCAGCACTGCTACTTACAGACCTGTTACTAAATCTACATATTACTCTGTGAAAAGATTTATTAAAACTACATACTTAGACTTCAACAAACAAAATTTGATAACACAATCTCAAGGGAAAAAATGGAACTCTCTGCATCATAATCCACAGTTAATTCCCGATTTACCACGAAAATCGTCTGTTGCTGCATTTAGATTGGCAACAGGCCATGATTGTTTGGCCAAACACCTGCATAGAATTGGAATATATCAGTCCTCTAACTGCCCATTGTGCAACTCAAACCAAGAAATGGATTCGAAACACCTCAAAATCTGTGCTTCAGTGGCTTACCATGATAATATCTTTGAAAAATATTGGAGTGCAAGAGGTCAAATGACTTTATTGTCAAACGCCTGGCATTAGAAAACAACAACAACAACATATTTAAGCATGTATTGTGCACGCGTCTGTTTTGCGTCCATATTAAGCATAACTGAATAAATTACTTTTTTTTAATAATTCATATGGCAACCCCCATGGATTATAATAAAATTTCCAAGTAGGTTATGTACATGTGGATTCTCCTTGTGTGTAGGAAAGGACTCGTTCACATTGTTTAGTTTATCGGATATGACGTGAGAATTTCCATGGTAGTCGAATGACGTCAGTGTAATTTCCGTTCTACAAAATTCTTTTCTTTTTTCTATTAATGCTCGTCGAAAATAGACGTTACAGTTGAAAAGTACAAGCCTGAAGTAAAACATCTCAATTCTTAGAAGTTTATTGTTGAAATAAAGATTTATATCCCACGTGCGTGACATTTCCACTGCGATAGAGACATCTGCGAGATCTTATCCTTTGTCTGTCTCTTCCGTCATATCACTGTCATTTGTTTTCAGGTCTAAGCCGGTCCACTGTCATTGGATATGCATTAAGTTCGAATTTGTTTTCAGATCCGGATACTACTAGCAAAATATGACACCGAAGCTCTGTGGTGTGGTTTCAAACGACAAAAGAGATACATTACATCAGCTCACGTTCTGTTTACCTCCAAATAATCTCCTACTACATCCATTTTTCCTTTTAATTTAATTTGTAAAGCCTCCCGTTAAAAGCCACTTTTTTTAAATAACATTTCCATTCCAGGAACTCCATTACATCGCTCTACAATCTCCAACACCCTTTAATCTTCACTACCTCGTATTTCGCTTCATTCTGTTTCATTATTTGCTGTATTGGCAAAACAAGCCTCAACGCCTATCATATGTCAACATGAATAACAGGGGGTGATGAAAAAAGTTGTGTTAAACATTGCAATACGTTTCTTCGACAAAGAAATTGGTAAATTTACTATCATATTCCTTTAAAATGTGTATCATTACTAGGGTCCGGATTTTTATGTTTTTACATATACACAGAATAAACTGTAAATTATATCATTACTTTTTGCTTGCTTTTCAAAATAATTATTTTATATTAAACATTTTAGACCGTGTTTTGGTAAGGCTATTGAATTAATTCCCATTATGCTCATTCAATCTACACTAATAATAAATCTGTAGCCGAAATTTTTCTGGTAATTTTCGATTTTCCAAAAATAATTGGTCCTAACATATATAATTAACCACCCTGACACCGAAAATCGCTTTTTTGAAATTTTTGTTTGTATGTCTGTCTGTATGTTTGTTACCTTTTAACGCGATAATGGCTGAACCGATTTATATGAAAATTGGAATATAAATTAAGTTCGTTGTAACTTAAATTTTAGGGTATATGGCATTCAAAATACTTTATTTAAAAGGGGGTTATAAGGGGGCCTGAATTAAATAAATCGAAATATCTCGCTTATTATTGATTTTTGTGAAAAATGTTACATAACAAAAGGTTCTTTGAAAATGATTTCCGATAAGTTTTATTCTTTACAAAATTTTGATAGGACTGATATTTAATGAGATAAATGAGTTTTAAAATTAAAATAACGCCATCTAAGACGGTGCAATGAATTAAGAACAAATGACTTCGTCTATAAGGGGCCTTGGACAACAACAATCGAAACAGGGGCCTTGGACATTAACAATCGAAAGGTATTAAATATAGCCTACAGAAAATTTGATAGGCTATTTTGTACATTCGTTTTCTGTATTTCTTAAAATAACATTTATGTACACTCATTTTAATCTCAGAGAATTAGCGAACAACGATAGTGTATTGATTTAGTATGCAGTAATAGTACGTTAGCTTAGCAATCCATTATTTTATAATTCAAATTTTAACTATGCTCAATTGAATCGTGTTAAAATACATAAAATATATATGCAATAAATGCAATGCAAAAAAATTGGGTAATGAGCGAAGCAGATTATCTTGCTCTGTTGTAAAAGTTGTTCCCTGGATCAAACGTCCTATTTTAATTATGAAATTACTTTATATTTATTTCTAACAGGTGCAGCGGAGCGCACAGGTAAAGGCTAGTTTATAATAAATCTGTCGGACATTGTCTAGTTTCAAAAATAAATTAAAATTGCACTTTTTCAATTCAGATTCCTTTCAGTTATAAGCCCTTTCCTCTGCGATAGTTTTTTTTTTTTTTTTTTAAATATAGGCTATATATTTCTTTCCTTCCTTTCCGTTTTCTGTTCTCTTTATCAGCCGATGAATTTATTATCAAAGCCTTTTATTGTGAAATTTATTTAATTTTCGTATTTCTTTTCTTGTTTATTATTATTTAATTACATTCCATTGTGTTATAAACTTCCTTACGTCTTCCATATTAACCATTTGTACTAAATGAGTTGCTTTTACTATATTCCAATGTATTTTACTTTCTTTTTTTCTATTATGGTATCATTTTCATGTTGTTTATTGTCGATTTTATTATGCTATTATTATTATTTTTTTGTAATATGTTAGTATTCTGTTCCTTAACTTTTTGTTAAATTTTAAATGCTTGTATACTTTGTGACCTGTGTAAGAGAGGGCCCTATGGCCTTAACTCTGCCAGTATAAATAAAGAATTATTATTGAAATGAACGGGTTACATCAGCTTCTTGTCTATGCGGATGACGTGAATATGTTAGGAGAAAATACACAAACGATTAGGGAAAACAAGGAAATTTTACTTGAAGCAAGTAGAGCGATCGGTTTGGAAGTAAATCCCGAAAAGACAAAGTATATGATTATGTCTCGTGACCAGAATATTGTACGAAATGGAAATATAAAAATTGGAGATTTATCCTTCGAAGAGGTGGAAAAATTCAAATATCTTGGAGCAACAGTAACAAATATAAATGACACTCGGGAGGAAATTAAACACAGAATAAATATGGGAAATGCATGTTATTATTCGGTTGAGAAGCTCTTATCATCCAGTCTGCTGTCCAAAAATCTGAAAGTTAGAATTTATAAAACAGTTATATTACCGGTTGTTCTGTATGGTTGTGAAACTTGGACTCTCACTCTGAGAGAGGAACATAGGTTAAGGGTGTTTGAGAATAAGGTGCTTAGGAAAATATTTGGGGCTAAGCGGGATGAAGTTACAGGAGAATGGAGAAAGTTACACAACACAGAACTGCACGCATTGTATTCTTCACCTGACATAATTAGGAACATTAAATCCAGACGTTTGAGATGGGCAGGGCATGTAGCACGTATGGGCGAATCCAGAAATGCATATAGAGTGTTAGTTGGGAGACCGGAGGAAAAAGACCTTTAGGGAGGCCGAGACGTAGATGGGAGGATAATATTAAAATGGATTTGAGGGAGGTGGGATATGATGATAGAGACTGGATTAATCTTGCACAGGATAGGGACCGCTGGCGGGCTTATGTGAGGGCGGCAATGAACCTTCGGGTTCCTTAAAAGCCATTTGTTGTAATTATTATTATTATTATTATTATTATTATGACAACAAATGATTGAAAGAATTATGGATTTCTATCTTACTTGGCCAAAACTGTACTCCACTTCCTGAAATCCTGAGTGCGAAAGGATTTTCTTTATTCAAGTACTCTGAACGGACAACTTGTGACGTAGAACATAACCTCTTAAAATATAAAAACAAATGACGATGGATCCGCTAGCATAATAAGCAATGGTTGTTTCAGGAAATGCTGTGATGCACATAACCTCTTAAAATATAAAAACAAATGAGGACGAATCCGCTAAGATAATAAGCAACGGTTGTTTTAGGAAATGCTGCGATGCACATAACCTCTTAAAATATAAAAACAAATGAGGACGAATCCGCTAAGATAATAAGCAACGGTTGTTTCAGGAAATGCTGCGATGCACATAACCTCTTAAAATATAAAAACAAATGAGGACGAATCCGCTAAGATAATAAGCAACGGTTGTTTTAGGAAATGCTGCGATGCACATAACCTCTTAAAATATAAAAACAAATGAGGACGAATCCGCTAAGATAATAAGCAACGGTTGTTTTAGGAAATGCTGCGATGCACATAACCTCTTAAAATATAAAAACAAATGAGGACGAATCCGCTAAGATAATAAGCAACGGTTGTTTTAGGAAATGCTGCGATGCACATAACCTCTTAAAATATAAAAACAAATGACGATGGATCCGCTAGCATAATAAGCAATGGTTGTTTCAGGAAATGCTGTGATGCACATAACCTCTTAAAATATAAAAACAAATGAGGACGAATCCGCTAAGATAATAAACAACGGCTGTTTTAGGAAATGCTGCGATGCACATAACCTCTTAAAATATAAAAACAAATGAGGACGAATCCGCTAAGATAACAAGTAACGGTTGTTTTAGGAAATGCTGCGATGCACATAACCTCTTAAAATATAAAAACAAATGAGAACGAATCCGCTAAGATAATAAGCAACGGTTGTTTAGGAAATGCTTCGATGCACATAACCTCTTAAAATATAAAAACAAATGAGGACGAATCCGCTAAGATAATAAGCAACGGTTGTTTTAGGAAATGCTGCCATGTTCATAACCTCTTGAAATATAAAAGCAAATGAGGACGAATCCGCTAAGATAATAAGCAACGGTTGTTTTAGGAAATGCTGCCATGTACATAACCTCTTAAAATATAAAAGCAAATGAGGACGAATCCGCTAAGATAATAAGCAACGGTTGTTTCAGGAAATGCTGCGATGCACATAACCTCTTAAAATATAAAAACAAATGAGGACGGATCCGCTAACATAATAAGCAACAGTTGCGCATTACATTTGATCAATGTTGTAGCAGAAACATAACCTGGGCCATTAATGAACAAACGAAGTTCTTTAACCCACAAATGCTTGCTGGCGGCATCGATGCAACTCCCATAAAGGACAATGTTGTAATTTGTATTATAATTTTTCTCGAGTAGTAAGCAGAAAAGCATTCCACGTCAGAAAGTCACCACAAGTTTCATTTCGAAACATTTATTTTAATCACTCTGTACAATTTAGACACATCCTCTTCGCACATCAACACCGACACAGAAACTAAAGTGTACTGTACTCGTACAATAGAAACAATGCCAGCCAAATTAAAACTGCGCTCACCTTTAAGCGCTCACCGAAGTATGATATATTATCGCCCTTGTTATCGGGTGGACCTCTGTTGAAATTCATCTCAGCAAAAACGCATGGAGGCAGCGACGACACCTCGCATATATCAAACAGTAGTCGCCTGCAGCGGGCGGCAACACAACTCACTCCACTGTGAAGCGGGCGGTTTGCGAAGCCATTCTGTTCGCAATCAAGCATTTTGTGGCATTGAAATCAGGTTTGAACTAAAACCAACTTTCTGCGCGTTGGATTTCAAGTACTGTGAGTAGAAACTAATACAGCTTGTTCACTTTAAACGTGTCGTGCAACGATGTTTATCCCAACCAATTTATTATTGATTCTGGTTATTGTATATGGAGTTCGTGAAATAGCATAAAAAGATTACAAACAATACGGTTACCTCACTGCCTACAATGTATATGAAAATAAAAAAGAGCAGATTTGTTGTTTTTCGTTGAATGTGCATCGTCACGCTTACGAAAAGGCACTTTTCAATGCCAACATGTGTGCACAATTTTGGAATTTTGGGGAAGGAGAGGAAGAAAGGTAACCGGGTTCTGAAATTTAACCAAAGAATGGGGAAAAAGAATTATGAGAAGGTGTAAAACGACAAAAAAGGAAAAGGATAAAAAGATAGGTAAATAAAAACCAAGTAGACAGATAAAAAGAAGAAAACGGATAAAAAAGTTCAATTATAAATGGGGAACGGATAAAATGGAATAAAGAAATTAAAAAGAGGAAAGTGTAGAAAGTATCAAAAGCATAAAACAGAGAAAATGAGCATAAAAATCAAAAGAATAAAAAAGGAGAGAAAGGAGCGAAAGAATGAAAAGAATTAGAAGGATCTGAAGAACAAATAAGAGTAAGATAAAAACCGTAAATATAGAAGGAACTGACTCCACACCCTCACAGAAAACATAACAGTGAAATAATATAAAAAGATAACAAATAATACGGTTACCTCACTGTCAACAATGTATATGAAAGTACAAAAAAAAAAAAAAAAAACAGATTTGTTGTTCTTCGTCGAATGTGCATCATCACACTTACGAAAAGGCACTTTTCAGTGGCAACATGTGTGCACAATGTTGGAATTTTGGAAAAGGAGAGGAAGAAAGGTAACCGTGTTCTGAAATTTAACCAAAGAATGGAGGAAAAGGATTATGAGAAAGTATAAAACGACGAAAAAGAAAATGGATAAAAAGAGACGTAAATAAAAACCAAGTAGAAGGATAAAAAGAAGAGAACGGATAAAAAAGTTAAATAATTATAAACGGGGAAAGGATAAAAAAGAGTAAAGAGATTAAAAAGACGAAAGCGTGCAGTATCATGTATTAAAGTATAAGACAGAGAGAATGAGCAAAGAAATCAAAAGAAAAAAAAAAAAAGAGACAGGAGCGAAAGAATGGAAAAATGACAAGGATCTGAAGAACAAATAAGAGTAAGATAGAAAACCGTAAATATAGAAGTAACTGACTCCACATTACACCACACAAACACACCCTCACAAGAAACAAAATAGTGAAATAGTATAAAAAGATTACAAACAATACGGTTACCTCACTGCCAACAATGTATATGAAAATACAATTTAAAAAAAGCAGATTTGTTGTTCTTCGTCGAATGTGCATCATCACTGTTACGAAAAGTCACTTTCAGTGCCAACATATGTGCACAATATTGGAATTTTGGGAAAGGAGAAGAAGAAAGGTAACCGTGTTCTGAAGTTTAACCAAAGAATGGGGAAAAAAGAAATATGAGAAGGTGTAAAACGACAAAAAAAGGAAAAGGATAAAAATAGGTAAATAAAAACCAAGTAGAAGGATAAAAAGAAGAAAACGGATAAAAAAAGTTAAATTATAAATGGGAAAGGGATAAAAAGGAATAAAGAGATTAAAAAGACGAAAGTGTAGGAAGTATCAAAAGCATAAAACAGAGAAAATGAGCAAAAAAGTAAAAGAATAAAAATAAAACAAAGGAGCGAAAGAATGACAAGAATAAGAAGAATCTGAAGAACAAATAAGAGTAAGATAGAAAACCGTAAATATAGAAGTAACTGACTCCACATTACACCACACAAACACACCCTCACAGGAAACAAAACAGTTAAATAGTATAAAAAGATTACAAACAATACGGTTACCTCATTGCCAACAATGTACATGAAAATACAAAAACAAAAGAGCAGATTTATTGTTCTTCGTCGAATGTTCTTCATCACGCTTACGAAAAGGCACTTTTCAGTGCCAACATATGTTCACAATGTTGGAATATTTGGGGCAGGAGAGGAAGAAAGGTAACCGTGTTCTGAAGTTTAATCAAACAATGGGGAAAAAAGGATTATGAGTAGGTATAAAACGACAAAAAAAGGAAAAGGATAAAAAAGATAGATAAATAAAAACCTAGTAGAAGGATAAAAAGAAGAGAACGGATAAAAAAGATAAATTACTCGTATAAACGGGGAAAGGATAAAAAGGAGTAAAGAAATTGAAAGACGAAAGTTTATAAAGTATCAAAAGCATAAAACAGAGAAAATGAGCAAAAAAAGAGAAAGGAGCGAAAGAATGGAAAGAATGAGAAGAATCTGAAGAACAAATAAGAGTAAGATAGAAAACCGTAAATATAGAAGCAACTGACTCCACATTACACCACACAAACACACCCTCACAGGAAACAAAACAAGAGGCGCCAAGACCAACAACGACCAGTTCTGAAGATGACCTATAATAGGTCGAAACATGTTAACCGGTACGATAGAATTTGACACTAGAAAGTCACATAATACATATTCCGAAGTGATACAGTGTTAAAAGTTGTGTAATCAAGATGTATGAGAAAAATAATATATGCAGCTGAAGCAAAGAAGGGAGCAAACGATAACAAATGACGAAAGGAGAAGAGCAAAAGAATGCAAATTGAAAAAAGCTGTCAGACTAGGCAAAAGAACAAAGACCAAAATTTTGATGTGATATATTAATTTGAACAATATGATCACATATCACCGTCCTTCGCAAGTCTTTCGTGGCTCCGACTTAAAGAACGTAGAACTGTACACTCCTTGTCATTGTTCTTTCGAATTCTGCACACTTCAACACCAAATTACATTTCGTCTCGTTTCTCTTATCTACACTTTAACCACGACGTAAATACCAGATCGCTTATCTGTGGCGCGTTAAGTATACCTCTTCATAGAACATCTCGTTATTCATCATCTTTTACAGTATCCACCTCGCGACAATGGAATTCCTTGTCACAAAGTATTAGGGGCTGCAAGACAATAAACACTTTTAAAAACAGCTTAAAAGATAACCTTCTTAGCATTTTACACCAATCATACCGACTTAAACTATCACTGTCTACATTGTTACTCCCTCCTTTAGACATGCATCCTGATAGTGCTGTATTTTCAAAATTGCCTCATAATAATCTTTTTCTATTATCTAACATTATTTGAAATATATTAAAATTCTATGTATTTTAGCTTAATTCTGCTACATAGTTTGTATTTCAGTGTTTAATTAATAGTTCATAGTATTGTGTTCTTTAATTCGTAAATAACTCTTGTATACATGTAGCTCTTATCTAAATCAAATTGTTGAATTCTTTGTAAGTTGATACATATGTATGTATACTTTTTGCTGGTTGAGTGGAAGAGAAGGCCTTACGGCCTTAACTCTGCCAGCTAAAATATATCATTATTATTATTATTATTATTATTATTATTATTATTATTATTATTATTATTATTATTAAAAGTAGAAAAGTTGTAAATAGAGAACTACAAACAAAGTATTGAAAGAAGGGAAAAGAAAATGCAATACAAAAAGATACAGAAGAAATCTGAACAAAAAAGAAACGTAAGATAATATGGAGGAATGAGAACAAAGATGAACTGAAGAAAGTGGAAGAGGGAAAAAGAGGAGTAGAAAAGGTGTAGAAGATGTAAGTATTATTGAAAATGTTGAAAAACGTGTCTGTTTCACTTTCTCACTAGTACCGCACCCTCTCGTTGATCATTATCTGGCGCGGAAGACGAGAACGCTGGTAAGAAGCAGCCATTGTTCCAGAAATAAAGAACATCCATGTTTAACAACGTAGAAAATGAGTACTCCATAACGCTGTCAGTTTTTATCCAGCATCCCACACCAGCGCTTCCGCATGGCCGTGACTTACGAGCGGAGGTGTGTAATACTTCACAGATTTATTCTCCAACAGCTCGCTCCTTCTACAACCCCATCTACCAGGTTATTGTTAAATCTAAGTTGAAGTATCGCGACGGTTTTGTTTATCTTATTTAAAATCTTTCGCGCAAGTGAGCGTAAAAGCTAATTACATTTACGTAGTGGCGGTGCGTCAATAAGAGCACAAGAGCACGTGAACACCTTGTTTCCATTGAAGCACGACTAGTTTTATTCTTTAATACCGTATTGACGTAGGGAAGATGTACATTATCAGAATCGAATATTTTAAACTTCCCGCATCTTGCATGAACTTATGTAAACTTGGCAACGTGCGTTCACCTTTAAGTCGTGCTCTTTGCAAGGAGGTTACAGGAATTACACGCATGCGCGGGACAAACATGTCTTTAGCTGGCTGCTTATAACTCGTCAAGAGCACAAAGCGTTACGTGAACAATGAATCTACCCTACAGATGCCAGGTGCATCGATGCATATCTTTCACTTGCTATATTTCGAGGCAGGGAATTTAATATTCTGTTTTTTAGCCTGTAGGTGTCAGCATTTCCCACTGTTGGAACGTTTACTTTTTGTGGGTATGTGTACAGGGCTGCAATGAGAGTTTAGTTTGTGAATTACTATAGTTTAGTGATAGCATAACAGCATATTGTAGCTTTCAAACACGTGCTGGCAGACTGTGATAGTGGTATGAATTTAAGTCTCTGACTGGTGGTGTATAATATATAAGAATATTTAATAACATGTATTTATAGTAATCAATCTGAGAATGGGATTACAGTAGTGGTATAGGCTATAGTGTGTGTGTGTGTTGTGAACAAATAGTACATTATGCAACGAGCCTATAATGATAGTAATTAAGACGCGAGTATGTTTGTTTATGAAACGAGCGCAAGCCAGTTTCATAATTTTCATACGAGCGTCTTAATTACCATTATAGGCAAGTTTCATACTACATTTATGCTCGACCATATTTCTAACTTGAAATTATTCAGAAGTATTAATTTTATTTGTATCTAACTGAAGATCGGAAGTGACCTTGTGCATAGCTCGTATATTGTGAGATGTGCGCAGACGCGAAAGTATTGATTTTTTCCGAGGAAAAATAATATCACTGACCTTGATGTAATGTAAAGAATAACATGAACTAATTTTGATATAACCTGGAAATTGATTTAGAATTGAAAAATGAGATGACAAATTGAATTTATTTGAATATTATTTACAATTAACGCTAATTATTATAATAACAGAACATAACCTTCTGCGACAGTATTGGATTTCCAGCCTCTGTGACGTTTCCCTCGTTGTCTTTCGATTGCATATCCGAGAATAATCGAAAACATGAACTTTAATGAATAGGTGTACTTTAATGAGGTCCATTAAAGGACTGCTACCAGGTGTATAATTACTACATTTCCGCATGGTCGAGCATAAAACATATTACACAACACACGCTTTTTAAATAACGGTATTGTGCTAGCCTATGTATTAATTTTTAACAAACATAAACAATGAACCTGTTCAAGCAATTTTGAACATAAAGAACTGGGTGAACTGACTTACTAAGAAAAATTGGAAATAAAAAAATTGGATTTTACTCCTGCTACTACTACTACTACTACTACTACTACTACTACTACTACTACTACTACTACTACTATATATTTTGAACTCATACACGATTTTTTCGATAGTGAAACAATGGAATCAATACATTTCATATTAAACATAGGGTTTAAAATTCTCTTCGGTTTTGGAACATAAAATTGTGAACAAGCGTAATAGTTTATCACGAGCCGCCACTGCATTTACGAGTACATCCATCCAAGTTATTTCATTAAATTATTGCAGTGAACAATCGTATTAAAGAAAGTAACACATGAGTGGATCACTAATTTATTATGTTCCATACAGAAAGTACTGTATATGTATATGTATATGTGTATATATATATATATATATATATATATATATATATATATTGTATACAGAGTGGAAATAAGATACCCTTGCAGATTTTCAGAGCGAATAGCTCATGCTGTATATAACAAAAAACTTTAATATATTATTATATTGGTAGAAAGTTCGTAGTTTTTTTTTTTTTCAGAAATAATTTTTTTTTCAAATGTTAAACAACCTCTTATTCGGTAACTATTGCCAGTAGGATCGTGATTATTGTCCATATCGATAGGAATACGAATAAAGAATAATTATTATTTATCTCTCTGGCGTATTTAAATAGTGTGGACGGTTTTCGTGTAAATTTAATTTTAAAAATCTCTAAATTTAAGCCACTGCACGATGTGAGTTGGTTGCAACACAGCGCCAGAGAACAGCTCATCTAGCGAAACACACCGAGATTGTTTAATATATACATTCAACAGTAATTTTATTTATTGTAAATTTATGTATTACACGATATTGTTTGATTAAGTACCTGAAGAAGCCAAGGGGCGAAAACCTTAGCACATTAGTTAATCCTTAACTTCAATGAATATTTATATTTATAAATTGTATTAATGTTCTTTTTTTTGTAATACTGATAAGTCATTTAGACTAACAAAATAACATTTATGTTAAGGTGGGTGCTCCTGTTACGGCCATGTTTCTGATATGGCCACCCATCTATTATGAGTTAGTTAACCAAAAAATCCGCTAAATTGCAGCAGCATCCAGTGAAAGGGCACCCTGGTATGTCACTTGATCGTTTTCCATCCAGTCAGGTTGAGCAATATGGCATCAGTTGCCTCTTTTGCGGTTGTCATGTGACCTCTTCTTATTTTTCTCTGGTAAGTCTCCTTTGTTTTATGCATGTTTTTCCAAAGACTTGTTTCATGAAAACCATCGTACTCCATTCAGCTTTTAATGTTCTGTTGATTGGTGTTGTAGTTGATGGCGTATCTTTTACGAGTTGTTCATAATCAAACGATTTTCGTGAAAGCTTACCTGCTCCTGATATGGCCATATCAAATGCACCATGGCCATTTCAAGTTCATTTCACTTTTATTTTTTCACCTGATAAATTTACATGCCTTATAGCTGGGATTACGCAAAAATTTTGTATTTTAAAAAAAACAACTTAATTTTTAATGGAAAAACTTGTTTTGACCATACTTTTGAATTATAAAAAGATTATTAAGTGTCATGTTTATTCATTTATCACCAAAATTATTTAATTTTAGCACAACTGCGCTATCAAACTGAAAACAATCACGATTTGTAGAAAATGGAACAAGAGTGGCCATATTATGTGCACATGTTTCTGATATGGCCACTTGGTAGACTTTTGGAATTTGGGACTTTTGGACAATTAAAGCTATTTTTATGGGGAAAGGAAATTGTTTTAAGAAAGTCTATTAGATTGAGAACGAGTAAGAAAAAAGTGGTTTACATTTTTTTTTCAAAATGGCGGCTAGAAAAATTCTCAAAACTTAGCATGACCATATCAGGGACACCTACCTTATATTATATTGTTTTAGGAGGAATTCTTTTTCTTGAATACTGAGTACCATTTTGATTATATTTTTTCCACAGCCTTCTTTAGCAACAACTGAAGTAACAATTATTTTTTCTCACTGATCTGCAAGTGCAACATAAACGTCTTGGAGATACTGTACATACTAATCACCTCTCAAACTAGAGAATGCTCTTTTTAACACCCTGTATACATTCTCTTGCATCCTCGCTGTGTTAAATCTGCATGTGCTTAGATATAATCATAATCTTATAAAACTCTGAGACATCTCAGATATTAAATACATAATCTCAGCATTTCGCGTCGCTGGATTTACAATGAAAGGACGAAATATTTGGTTGTTCGTATTCAAATGCGAAGATATACGGACGAAATTTATAAAAGAAAAGTTCCTACAAATAAATAAAGAAATAGCTATAAAAATACTGATGAATAATAATAACACAAAATTGCAAAAGCAATTAGGTTTATATCTTTTTTGACTAAAAATTAGAATGGAAAGAATAAATGAAATAGAATTGAATGAAAAAATATATGTATAAATAAAGAAATAAATAAACAAATAAATAAATAAAAATAAGAATATTGATTATCAAACAAATATGTTTTAACGCTTAATTTATTTTATTTGATTTTTATGTTATTTTATTTTATTTTGTTTTTTTTTCTTGTGTTATAGATGTAATATTATGCATAGAAGAAAGTAGCAAGGGTTGCTGTATAGAGAAATACGAGGAAAGCCAGCATCTCTTAATAATGAACAAACACACTGAAAATAAAATACCGGAGAAGAGTGCTAAAATAAAAAATAAAAGGGAGGAATTATTAAAGGAAAGTAAAGTTACTGGGCTGACAAATAAATTCAATTTTGGCAAGTATGCGCTTTCTAGACTCACCGATAATAACATATTTGACTTGGTTAGAAACTATTTAGCTATTTTTTTATTTCTAAATTTAATAGTTTTGATGGTACGACAAAAGAATACTATGAAATAAAATTAAGAAATGAAGGCTTACCAACGAGAGAGAGAGCTTGTATAGAAGATTTAGATATGCCAGCTGCACATTGCATGTTGAAACGTGAAGTACAACTTAGGAAAGAAACAAATACTGATTGTAACTACATACTAGAATGAGTTGAGTCTTGCACAAAACTAAAAGCAAGTGCAAGATAAAACAAAAAAATTTGTTTATTAAATATGTAAATTGTAGAAATTGGATTTAAATAAGAGTATATCTTTGTGTAAAAAAATTATTATACAGTGTGTAATGTAAGGGTTCAATTGATTACTTGTATGTACTTTCTCTGTGATCTATAAATATTATAAATATCATATCATATGTAATCACCTCTCAAACTACAGAATGCTTTTTTTAACACCCTGTATACATTCTCTTGAATCATCGCTGTGTTAAAATCTGCATGTGCTTAGAAATAATCATAATCTTATAAAACTCTGAGACAGTTTAGACATTAAATACACAATCTCAGCATTTCGCGTCGCTGGATTTAAATGAAAGGACGAAATATTCGGTTGTTCATATTCAAATGCTCGCTCCGCTGTCGGTACCAGAAACTGAGTTCGGAGTAATTGGATTAAGACGAGCAGACACTCCCTCCTGTTGTCTGTAATTGGATTCCGCGGAACTTTAATCTGGAACATGACGCGAACTTGTGAAGACTTGGTTCGGTGTGGACTATTTTTACTTAGAGATTCAGAAAGTCGAAACAGCCAAGAATAATACAGCTGTCAAAATGTTGGCGTCATCCCGGTTTGTAACGTGGTATGCAACTGAATTCTGTGTTTGAGATTCACAAGGAAGGTGGATAAGAACGCAGAATGAATGGAGATAAAACAGTCATGATCATTTTAGAGACATTCCTCGCTGCTCTGTGAATAGCATACGGCGTTTCCCAACCCAGTCTTAGTACAAGAGGACCAGATATTTTAAATAATTTTTGTTTTGTGATTATGAAGGCTAGGATTTTGATGAGCTATATATAATAAAAATGTCCTAAAAACAATGCATTTATGACCTAAAAATCTTTCAAATATGCCCTTAAAATGCCCTAAAATTTGATCTTACATTATAAAATTGGCTTAGTAGGAAAAGGAGTTTTGTGCTACTTAATATTTAGACTAGTAATTAAATTCTAGTACCAAAATTTAAGTTTATTTAATTTTACATAATTTTTTCTAAGTGGTACACTTTAATTAATTATTTTACCTGATGTAGTTTCCATATAGCCCATCACAAGGCCACTCTTATACGGAATTAGCAAATATAGAAGAGACTATATTGAAGGGGTGGTTGGACTGATCCATTACATGGGGTGTACTACGTTAAAAGGGCAATATTTGTGTAGAAAAACGATTAAAATATTATACAAAATAATGGGTTTTAGCCACCGGCGTAGCTCGGTCGGTTAAGGTGCTTGCCTGCCGATCAGGAGTTGTGCTCGGGCGCGGGTTCGATTCCCGCTTGGGCTGATTATCTGGTTGGGTTTTTTCCGAGGTTTTTCCAACCGTAAGGCAAATGTCACGTAATCTATGGCGAATCCTCGGCCTCATCTCGCCAAATATCATATCACTATCACCAACTCCATCGACACTAAATAACCTCGTAGTTTGTACAGCGTCGTTAAATAACCAAGTAAAAACTAAAGGGTATTAATGGACAAATATGTATACAAAATATCAAAGGAAATACACATTATTTTATATTAATAACGGGGATTTGCGGCCAAAATTAAATGAAAATGCCTAAAAAATGTCCGAATAACACAAAAGATGCTCTTATGAATTTAAACAGGCAAAAAATGCAAAAAAAATGGCCTTACAAATATGTCTTAAAACACTCAGTTTATCACATAACATATAAATACTAAAGCGGCTATGTTTCTGGCTTACTAGAAAAAAGATGCAATTTCATCAAAATCCTAGCCCTAGTGATTATTATTAATTTACTATTTTGGCAGATAAGTGCAATGGATTTCGGTCTTTGGTTCGATTCCCTGCGTGGATGGAGATTCATCTCCGTTACATAGGACTGTTTATAGATTGTACTAAGGCTTTTGATAAGGTAAACAGGTCCTTGCTGTGGGAAATTAAGGCAAAACGAGGTATCTCACTACATCTAATTGATGCCATTAAGAATATGTACAACTCCAAAATAAAGTATACGGAGCACATTCAGATAAATAGATAAAATAGAAAAAAGTAACTTAGGAGTTCGACACGGCTGCAGTATATCGTCGCATTTATTCAGTATGTATATTAATTAGGGTTACCATATTTTGATAAGCAAAAAAGAGGACACTTTATCGATACCTACTTCCGAATAGATCACTATCGTAGATCATGTACAATACTGATATATGTATAGTATGTAGAGAAATATTGCTAGTAGTAATTCTCTTAACCTTAAATAACAAAATAATACAAACAAGTGAATTAGTCCTACTTTATTCGACACTGAAACAAATGTACCGGCTTTACATACCATGCATTCATCTTCGAAGTCATCTCTACCTCTTCGAAAACAAGGATACTTCTTCTGTAACTCGGCAGAAAATTTACATTTTCTTTTTGGCATTTCTTCTCCTACAAACTACAAGCATGCACAGCGCAACAAAAGACCGTTATGATAGTCCGCAGCCAGCAAGCAATAGTAACCGGAAGAGGATACAGACAAGACAACATATAGCATTGCCACCTAGTGACAACAGTTTTTAAATACAAGACGCAAGCTTCCAAACATTACAAAAATAAAACATCGATAATATTCCAGTCAAAGAGTGCAGAAAGAGAAGTTCACGACAGCATTTAAAGTTGGGTGGACTAAAGCGTTGCTTAACTGTAACGATTAGAAGGTTCCAAGTTACAACGAAGTAACTGTTACAAATATTTAAGACATTTTCCTTCACTATTAACGTCGTATTTTAAACTTAACCTAAAAGCCGGACAATTAGCCAAAATCTAAAAACCTGCCCGGACGAAAAATTTAACCCTTAAAAAGAGGACATGTCCGGGAAAAACCGGACGTATGGCAACCCTAATATTAACGAAATTATTAGACCAGTCATTTCCAACTGTATGCTCTGTGACGTCATAGCGGGCTTCTCTCGTTATCCTTAGCAATCCAGGTAGATACTATGGAGTAGATCACAACACGAAGCAGTTGCATATGGCAAACCAGTACAACGTAGTGTTTACAGTAATAATATCGTAGCGTATTACGAATAAGATAGGTATAGTCTGGGTCAGCTTACTTCATACCCTAAGGATGAAACCTAACCATTTTCCCCATTACTACATATGCTAGTGGATTGTGGTGATTTTCTAGTTTGCAGTTTGAATTTTCTTTTGCCAACTTCGTTTCGAATTTCGATACTGACAAATACTACAAATGGTAGTGATTTTGTAACTGATATGTTGGGAGCTGAGACAAAGTTTCTCGGTACTGAAGTTCCATGAAATTAAAATTGTACTAGATGTCTGAGCCAGTTATTGGAAGCTAGTGAAATTTGAACATACTAATAATTAATTAATATCAGTATTAATATTACTACACAATAGTTATTTTATGTGTCGCGTTGTGGTTATAATTCAAGACTACAGTCAGGTAAGTTTTCGAAGTGAGTACTAGTAATTTCAAGTGGTCAAACAAAATACATTTTTAGGTTAGGTCTCGTGAATCAATTGTTTAGTCAAACATGTTGATCCTTTTCTCGTATAGTTTCCCTATGAAAATATGTTACAAATTATTGAATTATTAGGAATATCCTTCCAACATAAAGATAAAGTACGCTAAGTAAATAAGTCATTCAGTACGTAGGATTCTGTGATATCTGGTAACAGTTGGTAACACTGACAAGACGGCAATATTTGCTATATAGGAACTGTTCTTACGTGACCCTCACTATATATGCTTACTTACTTACAAATAGCTTTTAAGGAACCCGAAGGTTCATTGCCGCCCTCACATAAGCCCGCCATCGGTCGCTATCCTGTGCAAGATTAATCCAGTCTCTATCATCATACCCCACCTCCCTCAAATCCATTTTAATATTATCCTCCCATCTACGTCTCGGCCTCCCTAAAGGTCTTTTTCCCTCCGGTCTCCCAACTAACACTTTATATGCATTTCTGTATTCACCCATACGTGCTACATGCCCTGCCCATCTCAAACGTCTGGATTTAATGTTCATAATTATGTCAGGTGAAGAGTACAATGCGTGCAGTTCTGTGTTGTGTAACTTTCTCCATTCTTCTGTAACTTCATCCCTCTTAGCCCAAAATATTTTCCTAAGCACCTTATTCTCAAACACCCTTAACCTATGTTCCTCTCTCAGAGTGAGAGTCCAAATTTTACAACCATACAGAACAACCGGTAATATAACTGTTTTATAAATTCTAACTTTCAGATTTTTGGACAGCAGACTGGATGATAAGAGCTTCTCAACCGAATAATAACACGCATTTCCCATATTTATTCTGCGTTTAATTTCCTCCCGAGTGTCATTTATATTTGTTACTGTTGCTCCAAGATATTTGAATTTTTCCACCTCTTCGAAGGATAAATCTCCAATTTTTATATTTCCATTTCGTACAATATTCTGGTCACGAGATATAATCATATACTTTGTTTTCGGGATTTACTTCCAAACCGATCGCTTTACTTGTTTCAAGTAAAATTTTCGTGTTTTCCCTAATCGTTTGTGTATTTTCTCCTAACATATTCACGTCATCTGCATAGACAAGAAGCTGATGTAACCCGTTCAATTCCAAACCCTGCCTGTTATCCTGAACTTTCCTAATGGCATATTCTAGAGCGAAGTTAAAAAGTAAAGGTGATAGTGCATCTCCCTGCTTTAGCCCGCAGTGAATTGGAAAAGCATCAGATAGAAACTGACCTATACGGACTCTGCTATATGTTTCACTGAGACACATTTCAATTAATCGAACTAGTTTCTTGGGAATACCAAATTCAATAAGAATATCATATAATACTTCCCTCTTAACCGAGTCATATGCCTTTTTGAAATCTATGAATAACTTGTGTACTGTACCCTCATACTCCCATTTTTTTTTCCATTATCCGTCGAATACAAAAAATCTGATCAATAGTCGATCTATTACGCCGAAAACCGCACTGATGATCCCCAATAATTTCATCTACGTACGGAGTTAATCTCCTCAAAAGAATATTAGACAAAATTTTGTACGACGTCCACAAAAGTGATATTCCTCGAAAGTTACCACAGTTGGTTTTGTCCCCTTTTTAAATACAGGTACAATTATGGACTCCTTCCATTGTTCTGGTACAATTTCTTTTTCCCAAATAGCAAGTACAAGTTTATAAATTTCGCTATATAATGCACTTCCACTCTCTTGTATTAATTCTGCTGGAATTTGATCAGTACCTGGAGACTTGTACTTTTTCAGATTTTCTATCGCAATTTCGACTTCTGAAAGCGTGGGTTCGGGTATAAATGGCTCAGCAGTTTGTATTTCAATTTCGTTCCGATCATTTCTATTTGGCCTATGTACATTTAGTAGTTGCGCAAAATAGTTTTTCCATCTGTTTAGGATTGATGGAGAGTCTGCAAGCAAGTCACCATTCTCATCCTTGATCACGTTTACCCTTGGCTGATATCCATTCTTAAATTCCTTTATATCCTTATATAAATCTCGAATGTTTTTATTCTTACTATTTGTTTCTACCTCATTCAGTTTTTCCTTCAAGTAACCTCTCTTTTTATTCCTAAGTGTACGACACTATATATATGCTATTATAGTTAAATAATTCTGGTATCTTTCTGTCACATTTAATACACAAGACGTTCATGTGGGACAAACAACTCATGTTAAAAATATAAATAATCAGTAAACTATTTGCATAGAAATGAAAACGGACATATTGCAGCTTCCTTGCTAATAATGTAATAACAAACACAAATAACTTGAAAATATGAGAAACAAAAATTTAAAACAATATGCCAATGAATTATTTGTATAAAAATCCACAGAAATAAATTTTGTTGGAGTAGGTGGTCTTTGAGGTATACTACTCTTTGCAGTCATGACTCTACACTGCACACACTATTAGGCCTATAGATCCAACCAGAGCTAGTAGCTGTACTAGACAATGGATACAAAAGAAAAAATTTATCCAGGTATTTTTAATCCAAAGGAATATGTAGTAACACTATTTTTCCTGACGATCAAGTACTAATTTCCAACTATGAAAACAACTTACAGATAGAATTAAATAGAATAGCAAAGGATACAATATGTCCATATTTACAAACAAAAGTAAAGTGATGGCATTTTGGGGTAAATGCAACGTAAGATCCAAGATTGTAATACAGAACTATAATATAAATCCAGTGAACAAGTTGAAACATTTAGGAAGTACTACGGGTATGTTTTATATGGCTAATCTTGACCGAAATGAACAAAAAAAAAATAATTTTATTATTGGCATGATATGCAGATAATTAAAAAATATATTATCCTGAAAATTAAGCTTTCAGGAATAACACCCTGTAAAGTTAAGGGAGAGAATAGTGAAGTTCTTTGTGTGGAGTGTGGTATTTCAAGGGGTATAAACATTGACATTACGATGAAGGGAAAAGAAGCGACTAGAAGCATTTTAAGGGGTGAGGATGGTATTTTTTGGTGAAACATGAGTTAATTAAAAATTCTTTAAAATACTCTGTGGCATGTGTGGAATGCATAGCATAACAATTTGTGGGTATTTGTGCCCTTATAGGATGTTGAGTCGCCATTTTTAAACTTCCTGCGTTATGGATTTTTAAATCATTCGCCCACTTTTATTGTTGTTTCGGTAAATTAAATTTTCAAAAAAAAAAAAATCTTTTTTCTTTAAAATACACTTTGATATGTGTGGAATGCATTGCATAACATTTTGTGGGTATTTGTGCCCTTATCGGATGTTGAGACGTCATTTTTAAACTTCCTGCGCTATGGATTTTTAAATCACATGCCCGCTTTTATCGGTTTCCAGTAACATCATTTTTTTTTTTTGCTACATTGCCAGACAAAAATGGATATCATTTCTGAACTATTAAAGATACATGCTTGAAATTTAGAACACACATTCTTTAGACTATTAGGAAACTTTTCTCTGTAACAGAATTTTGTTAATTGATTTCATTTTAAAAATACGTCCGTTTGTTTGCAAGAAAGGAAATCAGAAAATTGTTATTAAATTTTCATTGTTTATTTTACAAACGTAGGGACTAATATCGAAATTCTGTTACAGACAGTTTGTAGAACATGCTTTTGCAAATACATTGGAAAAAACTGTTTGAATCTATCTTTAAAAACGGTTTAGATATATCGGTTTTAGTACAATCCTGCATTTGGTATATTTTTTTTTCAAATTTGGGCCCCCAAATAATTTTTTTATAATATTTTTATTTGGTTGAGGTACCACACCTCTGAGCTCTCTACATACAAAAAATTAATATTTTACACCAAATAGGAAAAAAGTTGTAAAAAATACCATCCTCTCCCCTTAAATGTGGATATGGAGAAGAATGGAACGTGTGAAGTGTACAGACGGAATAAGAAACGAAGCTGTTCTGGAAAGAGTGGGTGAAGAAATAATTATGCTGAAAGTGATCAGGAAGAGGAAAAGGAATCGGTTGGGTCACTGGCTGAGAAGAAACTGTCTACGCGTTTAACTCCGTAGATTTCAACTCCAGCTCAAAATTCGTGGGTCAGAAAATAAACATAAATTTCGTCTGGAGCCCTCTAACAGGGACTGACGTACCATAAATATAAGACACAGCTCCCGGCCTTCATTGCTCCCCTAGAAGCCATGCTAAACATTTTATCGTCCTTTAAAATCGATCAACAACCGCTGGGTTTGAACCCACGAACCTTGAATCCGACGTCATCATGAAAACCGCGACACCGCCGGGGATAACGTGATGGAGAAAAACGAGCTCGTTCAAAATAGAATCTCTCTCAATTTTAGCACAGATGAAAGTGCTGTGGTTCTGGAGTACAGGTCATGCAGATTCATTTATTCTACTCATAACGATGTAAAGAGTAAAAATCGCGTTGCTACTATTTCGCCACACACAAATTAAACACGCCTGCATACTACATGATCACAGGAACAAAATTAAACCTCAATGTTTTAATGAACACGGCAACACAATGTTTAATTGCTGTTGTAATGACTGCACGTTTTATGGCTAGACCCTACCTACGAATTCTAAACCCGTGGTGAAAACATGGCAAGCCAACACTGAGTTTTACCCATTACAGGGAATTGTACGTGGATGTATGGAAAAAATGATTGTATTTAAATGTAAATGCACAAAAATTGTAGCTATAACTTGATGTAATTTCTACAGCATTAAGGCTCATTCACAATGAAAATTAAATATAACGTAAGCGTTAACTTAAAAATGTAAACATTACGGTAAAATCAAGAACATTCACGATGGGAACATAAACATAACCGCAAAGATACTTGGTAACCATGGAAACATAACAACGACGTCATTTCCTCATATTCTGTCATATACTTCAGCGCTCCACGATTGTGTATTGTTTGCAAATCTCGTAAACATAAGCATAAAAGTTTTTTTTTATTGGTTGACCAGCAAACTTGCTATAAAGACCACTGTTAAATTATGGAATATCCCATACAGAATATCATGCTGAGGTTGCCTGTAAAGGCTCCTCTAATTAAATTTATTTTAAATTAATTAATTAATCATTTTTGTGAACTATGAGAATAAATATATGATGATGATTTTCTGTGTTAAATTTATGAAGAGTCGTCAGTATCGCTAAGAAGCATAAAAGTTTGGAGTTTGCAAACTTTCATGTTAACGTCTAACGTCAATGTTAATGTAAGCGTTCATGTGAATCATTGTGAATGATCCCATTTGATAACCTGGCCGCAAACTTCTGTGTTTATATTACGTTTATGTTTAATTTCCATTGTGAATGGGCCTTTATAATGGATAATTTAGGAATATTTAAGGTTTAGGCATAACTTTTAAACGCATCGTTTCTTCTTTATTGTAGTGAGACTTGAAAGCAATTTTTTAGTCCTTTGAATTAGTTGCTAGCCAAGAGGAAGCAAGTCGAGTGGTGGGGTTGCCACCTATATAATAATAATAATAATAATAATAATAATAATAATAATAATAATAATAATGACTTTATTTAACCTGGCAGAGCTAAGGCCGTAAGGCTTTCTCTTACACTCAACCAGGTTTAAAACTTGCTTACATAGTTGAACATAAAACTGGATCAGAATTAAGTAATTACATACTGATACAATTTAGGTACATAATGAGATCAAAAGAGGTAGTTACATAAAAATTTACCTCATAAAATAAAAATAAACATAGTGGAATGCATATTAATATTGTTAGAATCAAATACGAATCACATAAAAACAGAAGCCGATAATTCAATAAAAAATGTACACAGTAGAAATAAAAATAAACACATTAGTATAGGCCTACATATTAGTATTAGATTACAATTAAGTAGGATTTACACAATTAAACCAGAAACCGACAATTGAATAAAATGTACTCTGGACAGGCTAGAACAAGGATACCACACGCAGAGTATTAAATTACCGTCCTTTAGTAACAAGATCTTTGGGCCGTCCGCTGTGTGAGTGAGACCAGGCTTCATACGTGTTAGGAAGAAGAAGAGAGTTTTCTTTACTCACTATTGATTATTATATTTTAAAATATTTTATTTAGTATAATAACAAAATGTAAGGATATTTAAATAGGTTTACGTAGAAAAATATCCCCTTTTCAACACCATCAAATAATAGTACATTATGAAACAAGTTTATAATGTTATACTTCATGGTAAGAGTCAATGTTTAGGAAACCAGCGAAGCTAGTGTCCTAATTTTGACTACTGCAATAACTGTATAACATTATAAAGTTGTTTCATGTGTTATTTTTTGTGGAACAGCATTATAAAACGTTTAATCTATACTAATAATAAATCTGTAGCCGAAATTTTTCTGGTAATTTTCGATTTTCCAAAAATAATTGGTCCTAACATATATAATTAACCACCCTGAAACCGAAAATCGCATTTTTGAAATTTTTGTTTGTATGTCTGTCTGTATGTTTGTTACCTTTTCACGCGATAATGGCTGAACCGATTTATATGAAAATTGGAATATAAATTAAGTTCGTTGTAACTTAGATTTTAGGCTACATGGCATTCAAAATACTTTATTTAAAAGGGGGGTTATAAGGGGGCCTGAATTAAATAAATCGAAATATCTCGCCTATTATTGATTTTTGTGATATATGTTACATAACAAAAGTTTCTTTAACAATGATTTCCGATAAGTTTTATTCTTTATAAAATTTTGATAGGACTGATATTTAATGAGATAAATGAGTTTTAAAATTAAAATAACGCCATCTAAGACGGTGCAATGAATTAAGAACAAATGACTTCGTCTATAAGGGGCCTTGGACAACAACAATCGAAACAGGAGCCTTGGACATCAACAATCGAAAGCTATTAAACACAGCCTACAGAGAAGGTTTCTGTGTTTGTATGAAGTGATATCAGAAGCTAAATTAACCGATTTGTATAATTAATTATTATTTCACCACTGGAAAGTAGTTTCTCTAGATGGACATAATGCTATAATGTTATTACAGTAACGTCTGAGTAACTCGAGGACAGGTAAGATTAAAATAGCTTCTTATGCACAGAAAATTTGATAGGTTATTTTGTAATTCGTTTTCTGTATTTCTTAAAATAATATTTATGTACACTTATTTTAATCTCAGAGAATTAACGAACAACGAGACTGTATTGATTAGTATGCAGTAATAGTACGTTAGCTTAGCAATCCATTATTTTATAATTCAAATTTTAACTATGCTCAATTGAATCGTGTTAAAATATATAAAATATATATGCAATAAATGCCATGCAAAAAAAAAAATTGGGTAATGAGCGAAGCAGATTATCTTGCGCTGTTATAAAAGTTGTTCCGTGGATCAAACGTCCTATTTTAATTATGTAATTACTTTATATTTATTTATAACAGGTGCAGCGGAGCTAACGGGTACGGCTAGTGAAGAAATAACATAACATTCGTACTGATGGATAGTTTGATACCATGATCTGCGAAGAAATGGGTTGCTATGACAACAATGGTGTATTAAATATTATAGCATAGCAAATTGTTTCATGATGTTAACTTATTGGTACAAGTTATGCCTTCATAATAGAATTCACAACGTTTTACTTGGCATGGTAATTTTGTCACCGATCTTTGACACTTGTTTAAACAAACGTATCGTTTCTTCCTCACCCTAGGAAATAAGCTTATTGCGCTTTTTTTTTCTTAATCTGAAGTTCAATACACTTACCAACAATGAACCTTACAGACTAAGCACTTCAGAGAATTTTATACTAATGTAAAAATTAGCAATCTAACCGTAGTTCCTACCCCAACTTTACTCCCTATATTTAATTTATTCAAAGTTATTGTTAAGTGAGATTGATCTAGCCTAATTTGTAGTGGATTGTAGTAGTGGCGTGTTACGCAACATCGGAGAAGTGGGGAAAATTTGAGAAGATCGGTACAAAAAAGGAATGCAAGAGTATGCCATAGATACTAAATTTACAGAATTTATTACATAAATATGACAGAAAATAATGATATATTAATTATCATAAAACGCATACATTGAGATTACTTATTTTTAAAGTAGAAAATCGGCGATATTGGGCTACACTAAGCCGTTTTTAAGATTTTACCAAAGCTTTCGATACCATTTCTCACGATATGCTCCTACAAAAACTGAAATTTTATGATTTTAATAATTCTAGTACTATGTTTTTCAATTCTTATTTAACAGGCAGACACCTATCTGTTTACTGTAATGGTGCAATGTCTCAATTTAAACCTATCAAGTTTGGTGTCCCACAGGGTTCCGTTCTTGGTCCTGTGCTCTTCATTATATACACTTTCATGTTTGCTGATGATTTGGCACTTGGAATTTCTCAGGATAATGATGTTTTGATGAAAAGACAGCTTGACAACACATCGTTCATGATAAATGACTGGTGTGATGCCAATAAACTTAGCACATCAACTCTAATAAGACTGTAGATATTAAATTTTCTTTTAACAGAAATATTACTGACTTGTCTTCCTCAGTTAAATTCCTAGGCATTCACCTCGAAGCCGGTCTGGGCTGGAGTATACACATAGAATATCTTATTAATGAAATCAATAAAGGAATTTTCATGTTACGAATCCTCAGACAAACATTATGTTATAATTATTTACTTACAGTTTATTATGCCCATATTTACAGTCACTTAAGTTACGGAACGCTTTTGTGGGGTAACCATACTTCAGTTTCTAAGTTGTTTATCCTTCAAAAGAGAGCAGTGAGAATTATTTGTGGTGTCTCTTCTAGAACTCATTGTAAACCACTTTTTGTACAACTAGGAATACTTAAGTTGCAGTCAATGTTTATTCTCGATTGCCTTCTGTATGTTAAGCGTAATGTCCATAATCTTCCTACTTGTTTATTTATTCATAATTATTCTACCCGTTCCAGACTTGACATATATTTCACCAAGTACAAATATAGTACAACAAGCAATAGTTTTATTTCCATATCTTATAAACTTATATGTTGACCAAATCTTATTAGATTGGAAAGATCTTCTAACAGATGAAGGAATAGAAATTAGTAAAAATTATAGATTAAATAATATACTGTTTGCAGATGACATCGTCATGTTAGCAGAGAATGAAGACGACCTCCAGAAGTTGATATACAAATTTCAGAATGTCTCAGAAAAATATAATTGTAAAATATCACTTCAAAAAACAAAAGTGATGGCCTTCCGAGGGAAAAATCCAGTGAGATCAAAAATAATAATAGGGAAGACCCCAGTAGAGCAAATATCACATTTTCAATATCTGGGATGCTACATAAGCTATGAGAAAGATAAAGATTTGTATATCAAACTGTCAAAATTCCAGGCTATAAACGGGACCATCAAAAGGACTCTAGGAAGAAAAACAAGAAAAGAAACAAAATTAAAACTTTATAAAACATTATCAATACCGACACTCCTTTATGGAAGTGAGACATGGATAATGGGCGCAGGAAATAAAAGAAAAGTACAGACTGCCGAAATGAAATTCCTACGATATGTGAATGGAAGTAATATCATGGACAGAATACAGAATGTAGAAATAAGAAAAAATTTGCAGATACAAAGTATGGAAGAAAAAATTAATGATTATAAACATAAATGGACAGAACATCTATTCAGAATGGATAACAGCAGATTGCCTAAGTTAGCCTTAAATTACAATCCTAGAGGCAAGCGTGAGGTGGGAAGACCCTGAAAGAGATGGACACCCTGCTGAGACATCGCCGGAACAGGCCGAAATGGCCTAATCCATGACGTTGATGATGATGATAAACTTTATAATTCTTTACCATTGCATATAAGAAACACGTCATATTTTACTTTCAGAAGGATGGTGAGAAGGACTTTGATGGCAAATCCAATCTACAGCGTCAATGATTTTAGCAATATTACGTTTTAGATACTATTTGTTTTAACCTCATGTAATTGACAAATCTGTACAAACCTGTACATTTTAACCTGATTTTATACTATTTCTTTTAACATTTTTAACCTGTTTTTGTGATTATCTGATGACTGTATATTTATTTTTTTATTTTACTTCTACATTTATTCATATTGTAGCAGCCATGCATTTTATATTTCTACTCTGACGTTGTCTATGGCTATTAATTTGCTGAATGACATTAAATTCATCTATCCATCTATCCAATAGCATCAAGATTTGGCGACTTTAGGTAAAATCAATCTGGCAACTCTGGACTCGTGGGGCACATTGCTCCGATACAGTAACGTAATTAAACACCAGAATATAATTCCTAGCTGTTAAATGCTGCACAACATCCCGTTTCATTTATTTTAAAATTGAAATAAGCACAAAATAAAACCACCCGACTACGCTGCAATTAGTACGAATGGCAAGGCAATGTGTGAAGTGCACAGAAATTTACATTCTGCAGCGGTTTGATAATCGCGCAATTGATAGATGTAATGAAGCGGCAAAACCGCACAATTGTACTGATATTTAACGTATCATTGCTTATGCAGATGCCAATTGGTTTTACCACCAATTGACCCGTGGACAAACCGCGAATAACATTTACGATACTGGTTTAACAACAGTGCAACATTTCACCTTGACAAGCACCTTTATAAAAGAACACCGTCTCCTACCTAACCTTGCATACAGAGGTCTTCTATTTAAGGGAACCAGGTAGTGATTAGGGGTCAAAAATTCGAATTTTCATTTTGTGTTTTAAAAAAGTACAGAACGTGCTCTTGAAAACAATATAAATATTAGATTTAGATTTATTTAGATTAGATTTATTTATTTAACCTGGTAGAGATAAGGCCGTCAGGCCTTCTCTGCCCCTCTACCAGGGGATTACAACTATAACATGAACAATAAGATTACAATTAATATTAAATTTACAATTACAATTACAATAAAAATTAAAGTACGACAAGAATACCTGATTAATGAAAGCTAGACATTTTATCATAGAAGTTAAAACAAAGAATATTTTTGTA
Source organism: Periplaneta americana (assembly GCA_025594305.2). Classification (NCBI taxonomy): domain Eukaryota; kingdom Metazoa; phylum Arthropoda; class Insecta; order Blattodea; family Blattidae; genus Periplaneta; species Periplaneta americana. The sequence continues at coordinate 18,673,418 of JAJSOF020000033.1, forward strand.
TTTACGAAATTACGGGGGTATTTCTGCAGATAAGCCCTTTAAATAGCATCTTTAAATTTGGCGGTGCATGTAATTCATACAGCCTTCTTTTTTTTTAATGTAGTTTTCCATAAATTGATATTTTTCAAACTTATATTGTGCATTTTTCTCTGAAACTACTGAATCAATTTAAATGAAATTTTTACAGTGTTTTCTGCAGCCTGTGTTCTACATAGTAGACCTACTAGTTTAATAATATCACACACATAACACGAGAAAAAATACATATATGCATTGAAAAAATTGAAAAAATATATATAAACAAAGTTCAATATTTTTTCTGTTTCATTATGGGTGAAATATTTAACTAAATTTTGCTTTAGAATTTACAATATAAATTACTAGATAACTAAAAAAAAATACAAGGTATATGAGCGAAGGTTATAGTAAGTAATGTGCACCTGAAGAATGAAGTACACTTAGCAAAGTGGGAGAACAAGTTATCAGTTAGGGCCTTTCTTTTGAACTTGGATACGAAACTAATTAGTTGTCATTTATACTACTGAATTCAGAATGATTGATTGTAGGCTATAAGCATGGAAATTCTTATCCCATTCTGAGCACTAACACATAGAAATAATGAATTAAACTTTTGTACTGAAAATTTTTAATCGCAAAGGCATCACTACCCACTCCCCTTAAATACGATTTAAGGGGGAACACTAGTGAGTTTTTTTGTTAAAATCTGAAGAAAAAATATCGAACTTATCTTTTTTGCATTAAAACACTTCTTAACGTACAAATGTACTAAGAGGGACATAATAGTTGAGGGACTTGAATTTTTTATGTCAAACAATGGCACACTGCGCATGCTCCGAGCCGAAAACATTCGGCCGTATGTTGATGAGATATTCGCTTCGCATTTCTGTTTAAATATTACATATCTTATGAGGCTACAGATTTTGAAACATTTTCCCCGCTCAACAATAAAATTATGTAAAAAGATCATCGACATGTAGGGTAAAGTTGCCTAATTCCATGACATTATGTCAAAATTGTAATAAAATTTTTCAAATAACATCTAAATGACGTTATTTTGACCTTTAGTTACAGTTTTTACAACATTCAGTGTCAACAGTTTCACAAGTTTGGTATATAATATATGATTCTTCATTGTTATACAGTGGCTCCTAAATCCGTGACAGAGATTCAAATTCCGTGATAGTGGTTTCCTAATTCCGTGAGTGATATCCTAATTCCGTGGTACTAAAATAATCCTCATTAACTGCTCAGAAAACAAACGCGTATTTGGAAAGCACATTAAAGTCATGATATATTGTTTTAATATGGATTAAGCAAGAAATTACAACATAGAAGAAGGGCCTAAGTGACAAATTTCATAGAAAATACTTGTGTAACGACAGGAATACATATTAATATATTACAAACAAAATAAACTGAAAGTTAAATTCAATACAAAATTAAATTTGAATAAATTCAATTAGAACATAATTATTTCTCTATTTGTATTCCTCACAACAGCAGTAATTAAGTTAAATATATGCCCTATCATTTTATTATAGTTATAATTGATATTTTCCATAACTCATTTCTATTATTATTGCCACGAACTATTTTCTTTCATAGACATTAATTTTCACAATTTAGCGTTGACATCACTGGTCGAGTGAGCCAGGAAGGAGAAATATGAATATAAATCCGAAAATGGGAAAGCCCTGTAGCATTGTTATTGTCTCATAATGTTTAAATAATCGTACACATTGATTCAACTGACTATAATCTACAGTAATATATCATGTATATAATGTTATATTAATTCTTACCTCAAATATAAAATGTTTCTTCAGGAGCCGTCACAAGAGAAAGAAAAACTTACTAGTCAACCACCTTTCACTGAACAAAAGCTTCTGCAGTCGACTGCTTCTATTCAAAAGGCGGGTCGTCAATAGAATTGAAAAGAAGACATCTCCTGGCATCTGTTACGTATTTCAAAAACTTAAAAGTCAGAGACCACAACTCCACGGCAGTCAATTGAAATTTTATCACGGGATTAGAGGTGTCACGCAGTTAGGCACATTTACCCTATACAGGTGTGGCATACACTAAAGGTCTCCAGTTGTTCCTACAAGAAGTCAAGTGGATTAAGACTGGTGATGTTGCTGGCCATGAGACCAGACCTTCACAACCAATCCGTCACACCAAATGTTGCCATCAGCTGTTGCCTTGCCGCAAGACTAAAGTGCGCAGGAGTTCCGTCATGCTGGAACCATGTCCTGGCGCGTACTGCAAGCGGTACCCGTTCCAATGAAATGGGCAGGATATTTTACAAGAAGTGCCTGTAATTTTCTCCCCTTAAGCGATATGGCATGACATGTGTACCGAGTAGTGTGTCGTTGATGAGGCCACACCACACATGACACTAAATCGAACCTGATGAGATCTGACTGCAATGGAATAAGGATTTATCTGCTCCCGAATGTGCTGGTTGTGTGTGTTAAAATACCATCCCGTGTGAAAGTTGCATCATCAGTGAAAAAAACAGAACTTGCAAATTGGGATATCACTGCGCTTTGATACAAAAACCAATGCTAGTTCTCTCAGGCCCTAAAGCTCCATTTCTTTAATGCTGACATTCTGGTGACTGAACTTTCAATAAATGTACCTAAAAACAACAGACAATGACGAATCAATGCGCACAGCAAAAACAAACAATCACAATATGGCAAACAGTCACAACACTAGAACAAGTGCAGCGCCGTATTTTTGGCGTGTGTCCTAGAGTATAGTGCCCAGTTTGTGAGCATGTTAATAGTGCAGCTGAGAATGATACCACTTCCTATACACATCACATCAGTCATTTACCAAACACAGTTGTCAGATTAACTACGGTAAAGGTAAGACACTAGAACTTAACGTTCCCATTACTTATTTCACACGCTAAAAACGGTGACGCGGACTGTACCTGTGCGAGATAGGACACACGCTGTAACATAAGTTTTGAGTCACCCTGTATAAATTCTCTCGCTATCCTAAGAATGTTAATGATGCTAATGCTAATAATGAAGCTCAGTGATTTTGGGCCACCAGCGTGGTTCCATATACTGTATCCCACAGCGAATTCTCTGATTGATATTTCCATATTTCATCTGATACACAGAAATTCAATAGGTATCAGTTAACCCATGCTGTTGATATGGTGGTTAAAAATCAGTTATTTTAGTGCTGATCGATTCTTTGAGCGGACAAAAAACAAATGACAGGCTACGTTGGACACTCTATTGAACTCCGGGGTACAGAACTAAAACACGACTCTACTGGTGTGGTGTTGAACTACATTGTCACCTTTATTCGAGACTCTATGCTTGGGTCTCACGAAATGAAGTAGGCCATAACTCTTCATGCAACAGTTCGACGTCACGTTATTCACGCTGGTTGCCATGGAGCTCTAATCATTGTATGAAGGGCTACCAAGCGAGATGTGGGAATCAAGCACCGAGGCTTAACTGGCAATTCATTAGCATTGTGGATGGAATAAAGCGTGTAATTCCAGCAAGACACAAAGGCTGCTTTCTGTTCAACACGTTCCTTCATCTTCACACTGCCATTACTTTGTGCTTTATTAATTTCTACTTTGTGTACGTTCAACTGTGTTTTGTGCCCCGCTTAACTGTCGCATTATTTCTCTGTCTCGAGTGTAGCTGTTCCCTTTTTGCTAAATAAATTAACAGTACAGTTGTCGTCACTAGATGTCTCTCTGTCTCTGTATCTAATTTTCTGCTGCTGTCTCTGTTTTTCTTACACTGTTTTCACTTTACTTTTTCTCTCTTCCTGCATCCGAATTAATTAAGTTGCTGTTGCAGATAGATAAGTAGCTACATTTTCCGTTTCATAACATCAAACCCGTGTCAACATCTTGCAGCTGCAATGCCATGAAACTACTCCTCCTCTGATGCAGTGAGGGAATTATATCTAACACGGAATCTACTGCAAGCACTGAAACTTTCATCAGTTAGAAACGCAACCATCGTAAAAAATTATCACATTAAAAAGTCATAAGCTACATTTAAAAGCAGAAGAAGATAAGAATTAAGAAAATCAGATAAAAACTCAAATAAATTGAAACAAAAGGGCAGAAACAACAAAGAAAAAATAAAAGCAAAAGAAAACAAAGAACACAGACGGGGAAGAAATGGCATAGAAGCAAACTTTGGAAGAGGGAATGAAAGGAAAGAAGAACTTACGAATTTTGAAGAAAAATTAAGCTAAAAAAGAACGAAACAGAAGAAAAATTAAATGGAAGAAGAAACAACGGAATAGGAAAAAAAAAAACAAAATGGAAGGAGAAAGAGCAAAATGGAAGAAGAAAGAATGAAGATACTGGAAGGAGATTGAAAGGGCAGTAGTGAAAGCATTAAGAAAAAGTGTTGTTGAACTATGAAATGTAAAAAAAAAAACAAGTGGAAGGAGAAAGAACGAAATGAAAGAATAACCAACGGAGAAAGAAAGCTAGAATAGAAAGTAGAAAGAAAATAACTAAAAAAAGAGAAAGGAAGTGAAGATGGATGAAAGAAAGATGAAAAAGTAACGAAAAGTAAGAGAATATAAACAAAAGAAGAAATGAGGCAGAAACGAAAATGAATATATATATAAAACTAGTTGCAGATAATTGGACCTAAAGTAGGATTTTCCATTTTTGTTTTTTGTTTTTTGTGTGTGGTTTCAAAAACAGGATGAAATATTGAGCATTTAAAAAAAAAAATTCACGGTTCTAGGTGCTATAATTTTTAATATTTACTTATAGAATATTGGTATTACATTATGTACTTTTCGAGAAAAATTTAGGTATTTAAGAAGCACTGTGAAGTTATTATGAGTTATACATGAAATAAGAACGTAAAAAAATATTAGCATTGCTTATTTATGTATTAGTATGTTGCAAGCTTGTCTGATTGATAATATAAAAGCAAATCAAGCTTTCAGGCATAACTCCCTGTGAAGTTGATTTGAATAATTTTGAGGGAAAAATTGTTCCGGGGCCGGGCATCGAACCCGGGGCCTTTGGTTAAACGTACCACTGAGCTACCCGGGAACTCTGCCCGACACCGATCCAATTTTTCCCTCTATATCCGCAGACCTCAAAGTGGGCTGACAACCGTCAAGCAACCAACATTGAGTGCACATTAACTCTGTGTGACTTAAATTGTGGTTTTCTGTTAACGAACAGTGACGTATATTATGCAAATCAAGCTTTCAGATATAACTCCCTGTGAAGTATATTTGAATAATTTCGAGGGAAAAATTGTTCCGGGGCCGGGCATCGAACCCGGGACCTTTGGTTAAACGTACCAACGCTCTACCACTGAGGTATCCGGGATCGGTGTCTGGTAGAGTTCAAGGGTAGCTCAGTAGTAGAGCGTTGGTACGTTTAACCAAAGGTCCCGGGTTCGATGCCGGGCCCCGGAACAATTTTCCCTCGGAATTATTCAATATAAAAGCAATTTTTTCTGCAAAATGAGTTGTACGTAAAGTGAACATAAACAAATTAATATAATATATAACACACACATTAAACATTAAGTTACAGCATGGAATTGATATAGAATGCATACAGAAAACATAAAGAACTTAGAATAATAATTGAAATAATGTCTTCTATTAGATTTTTCATTCTCCACGTCACTTTGTTTCACTTTCACTATCACGTGATGTAAAATAATCAACAGTAATCTCACTAGAGGTTTTGATTTATCTAGAGAAAATCAAAACTCGAGTGGGATTTAATTGACTATTACACGATTATAAGAAAGTATATAAAGATTATAAGTAACAAAGTACTCCAGTACAATAAAATATTAATTGACTTACGAAAATAAACCTGTCTTCAAATGTATTATTGCACCATTACGCTAGATGGCAGTTGTGCCAACTATGGAATCTTCATTGAACTCTGTAGACGATTACTAGTCAAGAAGGCTTTGTTGATTCAGTTTCGTTTTTATTAAAACATTTGCATTCCACTTCAATCATCCGGATCCCAGTAATCAACGTCACTTGACAGATGATTTTCAATAAATCTCAGTATTAAACAATCTCATAACATAAATAATATACTGTACACAAGTGTTAGAAAAGTTTTAATTAACGACGATGACATAAAAAATAAACATGAATAATTTTAAAAGGAATAATTATTGAATGTACAATTTTCAAATTTGAATGTGGTTGGTGGTTCAATTGATGTTATATTGGACGTGTGCGTAATAGAATTGGAACTCGTTGATTTAGGCCTACATGGTGTATTCAACTTATTCAGGATTCCTGAATGAATAATTTTAAAAGGAATAATTATTGAATGTACAATTTTCAAATTTGAATGTGGTTGGTGGTTCAATTGATGTTATATTGGACGTGTGCGTAATAGAAGTGGAACTCGTTGATTTAGGCCTACATGGTGTATTCAACCTATTCAGGATTTCCGAATGGTGCTCTTCATTTACTTGTAAATCGGATTTCAGAAGATGCATAGGTATGATCAGTGATTTTTATTAATTCTTGTTCTTGAATGCCAATGCGAGTCATATTTGAAACTGCTGTGCATCGACTGGAGTGGTTTGTAATTTCATACATTTTTTTTTTTTTTTGACGTCCAGACCAGCGCAGTTTCAAATTTTGGCAAACAAAGAAACAAATGCTAGGGACGCGATAAAATTAAACAAATGCTAGGGACGCGATAAAATTAAACAAATGCTAGGGACGCGATAAAATTGTGCGATAAGCAGCCATGATTGGTTGAAATACGTCCTTTCGTACCGTTTTATTGGTCAAAAGTAGTATGACGTAGTAAGAGTGTAATAGTCAGTATAAAAGTTTGAAATTCGTCACGTTAAAACTTCTATATTAATTTCCTTCTCCATGTCATTAAATCAAGGACAATTCCAACAGCTGATTAAAGTACAAAATGAAAGGGACCTAAAATCGGCAATGTTATAATCCTATAAACAACTTTGGGTCACTTTTCTGCTGTCGGCATTCAGTCAGTAAAACTCACTGTGCGCGATTTTGTAGCAAATAATAAAACTACGTCCTAGTTTAGTACGTAAAGAAAGACTACAGATACCGCACGATGTCAAAACATAGAATTGTAGTTTTTACACCGCAAAATCGTTATTTTGTTCTCCTGTAAAATTTCCTTTCGCGACTTTAGGTCCCTTTCCGCGCAACGGGTCACATATCATTTAGCACAAGAAAGAAATATGCCTATTGAAATAAAGAAGGTGAAATAAATGACATCAATAAACGAATGAAATGAGAAAGAAGAATTGAAGAAACAAGAATAAAGAAAAGACGAAGATAAGAGTTAATAAATAGTTTTAAGACAAGAGGTAAAAGATCAGTGACTGTCCACGAAGTCACGTTGGAAGCAAGCACTTGTAAATTTAGGCCCGATTGTATAAACCATTTAATCTTAGATCAGAGGTTAAATTGATCCTTGTTTCAGCTAAACTTGGAATTTTGTGTTGTATAAAGTCTAATCTGAGATTAATTTGTCTCAAACTAAAGTCAACTTTGACTGAAGAAATTTCTCCGATTAAGTTAGATGATCCAAGTTCAGTTATTTCTTTTCTGTTTGAAATATACGAGTGACAGATTGTGCAAATAAAATATCCATTATTATTAATATTAATAGATATGTTAGGTACATTTATATATTTCTTTCAATTTATTGCCTTAATACACAAACATTCTTATATTTTATAAGGCTCTATCGTGTTCAGCAGTATCAAATAACATAACCTATAATTATATTATGTTTATAACAATCATTAATTATTAATGGATATGATAGGTACATACATAAATGTTCAATTAACTGTATTACTAAACGAAAATTGTCGTTTTATAAAGCTTTATTATGTTTAGCAGTATCAAACACCATAACATGATAACAACTTGGAGAACAGTCAACCTTCTTCTTATTGTCCGCCATTATTTACATTGCAAAAAAAAACCAGTGTCTCCAACAAAGTGTAATACGGAAAGTCGCAAAAAGTAGTTGTAAAGTCGCTAGATTTCTCATTATCAACAAAGAAAGATTAAATTTTGTCACAATGGGATGCTAAAAGGTCACTAAATCGCTATTTAAGCAATATAAAAGTTAAAAGAAATTGTTGTTGAAAAAGAGTTAAAATCGCTAGATTGGCAACACTGAACAAACCTGTATAACATGGTCCGCGCATCACATATGTCACCTGTTTATGCGATGTTGCCAAATCCTTTTCACGTGAACTTAGATTGCATTTGAACCAAGGTAATTTGATCGCAGAAAAGTTTTATACAATAGAAGAAGTGTCTGAACTCGGTTTACTTTTCGATCTTCGATCAAAGTTGATCTTTAGTCAGGGAGTTTTATATAATTGGGCCTTAGTGTGTTGGTAACTACTGGAACAACACAGATAACCTGAAGCGCCACTGACTTAAAAATTCCCCCTTGGAGATGCGATACTAAATTAAACGCTCTTTTTTTTTATCAGACCACCGATCACTGCCCTTGGTCCCTCGTGACATTTAGATCGCTAAAAAACTGGCACAAATAAACTTGACCAAAAAGAGATGACAACAGATGAAAGGGTTCCTGACAAATCGATATATCGATTATATTACTACCCCGCTCATCACTTTTAATCCTCTATCAGTTCCACAATAAATCGCACCATACAATTTAGTAATACGATATGCTTCAACTGTTTTTATTTGGATCCCAGCAATGCGTCGGAAACAAATGAGTAACAATGCATGACATTTCTCTTAAAATATAAAGGCATCAATTAAAATACCAGAAATTTAATCAATTCCTTTCATGTAACATATTCTGTAGTCTGCTATTTTAACATTTCACTGTGTTCTACGTACTGTGAGGGTCACAGATTTTTTTACGTGAATACGTCCTTAAAATCAAACCGAGATAAGGGGTACCAAGACGGAAACGGCGATGTAACGATGTAACGTTTGCAGGGTGATCCATTCCGATACTATAACTTCATGACTAATAAATAACATGATTAAAATAAATCTTATTTCGTTCGATTGGGTGTACGACTACGATGTGAGTCTGATCTTGGTGGGAGTCCACGACGACTGGCGGCCATTTTGGGCGTGTACGAAAATTTCTGGGCAATACGCAAATCCTACATCCGTTTTATATTTTCTAAGAATTTGTGACAAATGTACATCCAAATATTTATAATCTAAATATTTACAATAATGAACTAAAAAGTATTCCTAAAAAATATCTAATTTTCTAGTTG
>JAJSOF020000033.1:18687722-18797405 GCA_025594305.2 Periplaneta americana
GGAGAATGGCAAAAATTTATCCAGTTTATAAAAAAGGAGACCGTCAAAATTGTGAAAATTACAGGGGTATAAGTGTTTTGGGGATTTGTTATAAAATTTATGCATCGATACTAGAATCTCGTTTTAATGTAATAATGGAAAATATTATCCTAGAACCCCAAAATGGATTTAGGAAAGGCAGATCCTGTTCCGATTGTATTTTTACTATTAACCAGATATTTGAGAAACATAGAGAATATAATATACCAACTTTTATACTGTTTGTAGATCTTGAAAAGGCCTTTGATAAAGTTAATAGAAATAAATTATGGAATATCATGAAATAGAAAGGAGTACCTCAACATTTAATAACTGTAATAAGAAGTTTGTATGTAGAAAACAAGATATTGGTTGAAACTGGAACGAGACATAAAAATGATATAACGGCAACCATAAATAGAGGTGTAAGACAGGGATGTCCACTTTCGCCTTCTCTCTTTAATGTTTATATTGACGATGCCATATGCCATTGGCAGACAAATTTAGATTCACATTTTAAAATACAAGAACAAATATTAGATATGTTACTTTTTGCTGACGACCAGGTTCTCATTTCTAGCTCAGAAAATGATTTACAGAAGGCCACATTTCAACTAAGTAATATTCTTAAAAATTATAATCTTAATATATCAACAAAGAAAACTAAAGTTTTAGCTTTTAAAGGGCCACATACCTTACGAGCAAAAATTATTTTGGATGGGAAACCTATTGATCAAGTAAATAATTTTAACTATCTAGGCTGTAATATCTCCTATTTTAAGAAGGAAGATCTTTTTAATAAACTTAGTAAATTTAATTTTATATGTGGCGCAATAAAGAGATCCCTGAAATACACTAGAAGAGAAACCAAACTAAAATTCTATAAGGTTATGGCTGTGCCTATATTGCTGTATGGTAGTGAATTTTGGACTTTAACCAAGAAAGAAGAAAAAACTATAGAAGCAGCTGAAATGAGGTGTTTACGTAGTGTAGCCGGTTGCACACTTTTGGATAAAAGAAAAAGTGAAGATATCAGGAATGAATTAAATATTTTTAAACTGATGGATAAAATAGAGCAATATAGGAACAATTGGAAGGAACATGTTCAGAGTATGAAACCAGGCCGGATACCAAAAATTATTTTAGATTATAATCCAGAGAGTAGAAGAAGTGTTGGTAGGCCAAAGAAGAGATGGATACAACTTTTTAATTGAAATCTATGAGACCGGAACGAGCCTAAATGGCTTAAGCCGTGAAATGTTGATGATGATTATAAATGTACATTTCGTAAATATAATTAGCAATGGTATTACATTTAGTTGGACTTAATTCATGTCTTCGTCAGCTTGTGAGGTTGCCATATGACAAATAATAATGAAAATAAGATTAAAATCCTCTGATTGAGGTTATGGCTGATACGTACACCTCACTTGGCGATATGTGTCAGAGGAAGAACAATAATTGTTTGTATGCATCTGAAGTCTGACTAGTGTAATATGTAGCTAGACAAGACGGCATTTCGGAAGGCGATCAGCTGCTATATGCGCCGTAGCATTTCTGGCATGTGACGTCACAAGCTTGTACAAAAGAACCAATCGGAATCAGTCTATAACAAGTACTTCCCGAGTTCGTTTGTTCACGTGTGAGTGTTTCAATACACTGAATAAGTAAAACTAACATTTACTGTGTGTGTGTGTAAGGTAAATAAATGGAAGAAGAGACTGTAAAAAAACAAGTACTCCATAGACAGGCGTGGAAAATAGTGTTTAAAATGTATAATTATTTTAAAAACGTTGACGAGCACAACGCTGCCGGCCATCTTGATGCTGGCTGCAACGTTGCCAACGTGCAAGAAACGACTGCAGAAGCATGTGGTGTGGGATTGAGAACCGTGCAAAGAATATTGTTAGTGAAGGAAAGAGGGTTTGTTTGGTGTCATGCTTACAGTAATCAACGGCTAAGGTCATTATTGTCTTTTGATAATTTAAATTCTCTCCTGCGCTATTTGTATTGCAATATGATATGGCAATGTTGTACGCTGCCTTGCTGTCTCTATCTGTCTCTCTCGACGCAAACGCTAGCAGACTACCGCCTTCCGAATTGCCGTCGACTCTAGTCGGTGATGTATGCAATAGAGGGGGAAAGAAACTGGCCACCATACCCCATTATCTCCTGGCTTAGTTGCCTCATTATCGATGACATTCTTATCACTTATGAGGTTGAAACCTGTCTTCGGACAGTTGACTAAACAACAAAAATAAATATACTCAGTTTTCATTTGTCAATGATATCATTATGTCATAAACGAAGATCTTCATAAGCCACACTTTTACCAAAAACGATTTTTGTGCGAGTTCACATCAGTTACTCATAGATTTCAAAAAGGCATATGACTCGGTTAAGAGAGAAGTTTTATATAATATTCTTATTGAATTTGGTATTCCCAACAAACTAGTTAGATTAATTAAAATGTGTCTCAGTGAAACGTACAGCAGAGTTCGTATAGGTCAGTTTCTGTCAGATGCGTTTCCTTTATTTTTTAACTTTGCTCTAGAGTATGCCATTAGGAAAGTCCAGGATAACAGAGAGGTTTTGGAATTAAACAGGTTATATCAGCTGCTTGTCTATGAGGATGACGTGAATATGTTAGGAGAAAATCCACAAATGATTAGGGAAAACACGGAAATTTTACTGGAAGCAAGTAAAGAGATAGGTTTGGAAGTAACTCCCGACAAGACAAAGTATATGATTATGTCTCGTGACCAGAACATAATACGAAGTGAAAACATAAAAATTGGAGATTTATCCTTCGAAGAGGTGGAAAAATTCAAATATCTTGGAGCAACAGTAACAAATATAAATGACACTCGGGAGTAAATTAAACACAGAATAAATATGGGAAATGCGTGTTATTATTCGGTTGAGAAACTTTTATCATCCAGTCTGCTGTCGAAAAATCTGAAAGTTAGAATTTATAAAACAGTTATATTACCGGTTGTTCTATATGGTTGTGGAACTTGGACTCTGATTTTGAGAGAGGAACATAAGTTAAGGATGTTTGAGAATAAGGTGCTTAGAAAAATATTTTTGGCTAAAAGGGATGAAGTTACAGGAGAATGGAGAAAGTTACACAACACAGAACTGCACGCATTGTATTCTTCACCTGACATAATTAGGAACATTAAATCCAGACGTTTGAGATGGGCAGGGCATGTAGCACGTATGGGCGAATCCAGAAATGCATATAGAATGTTAGTTGGGAGGCCGGAGGGAAAAAGATCTTTAGGGAGGCCGAGACGTAGATGGGAAGATAATATTAAAATGGATTTGAGGGAGGTGGGATATGATGACAGAGACTGGATTAATCTTGCTCAGGATAGGGACCAATGGCGGGCTTACGTGAGGGCGGCAATGAACCTCCGGGTTACTTAAAAGCCAGTAAGTAAGTAAGTTCACTTCTTACACATATTGGGAAGCTACTAGTAAAATATCATGAAATTTACTAAACAAATAACAGAAATACACACTGAAGAAATTATGATACCGCACTTAGGCCTATAGCATTGGACTCTAAACTTTTAATACGCTCTCTGGTAAAGTTTTGTTTTTGTGGCTTAGGACTAAATCATTCTCACCCTTCCATTTCTATCACCAACCACTATTTCGTTTAAACCACTCATTTAATCCTTTTCTACAAACTTCTCTAATGTGTTTTTAAAGCTCTTTCCAGTTCTGTAATTTCGCGTATAAAGGCAGTCTCGACGTACCTTTGTCTTGATAAACGAATATTACAGCACAAGAAAAGAGTTTACCATAGTAAAACTCATTGTTCTCACTCCAAGCGCAAGCCCTTTACGGAGAAAGCGTAACCATCAAGTTTGAATCTTAGAACTCCTGTTCTTTCTGACGTCGTTAATTCTAAAATCTTTAAACATTTTAATTTCTTCGTACTCTGAAAGTTTTATGTATTTTTCTATATTTAAATTTCAGTGAACTAAATTAGAAATGTTTTATAACAACCCGTTTTCTTGTGTGGTAAACATTGCGTATCGTACGCCCTGGGATCATTTCGTCCTTTAAAGCACATTATAATATATTAAGTAAAATCGAAGCAATGGAAGTAATTGGCTTATATGAACCATACCCCAAGTAATGAAACTAAATCCTTCTCGTGTAAAATAGTATTTAATGTAAGGAAGTAAATCACTATCGTGTAAATCGTACACCAAATAATCAGTGGGCTACTGTGGTTTATGGGGTTAGGTACAGCTTACAGCAGTAAATTTTTTGGAAATATTCGACATTTTTTTTTCCTCCATTACTGTATCTTGTACAATAATGAAAATTAGTATGTGTAAAACACTGTCCTTCTGCTATATGAAAAAAAAAAATATTTTTACAATTAAAAAAATATATATATTTACTTTTTTTTTTTTTTTTTTTCAAAATTCAGTTCACTGTGCAGCGATGAAGCGTTTCCCACATAACTAAAAAAAAGTATCCAACATTCTGTGATAAAATTTTTTGTGTGTATTTATGCATGTCATATCTACAATATGATGCAAGATCACTTGTCTACCTTACATAGATCGTCTAATAAAAAATAAATTATTAAAAAATGGTCAAATATCAGTATTTTCTTCTAATACAAAGTAAAAAAAATATTATTTATTAAGGAATGTAGTTTAAAGAGCATGATATTGTAAACATGAGTTTCAGCAATAAAATAAACGAGACAGAACATGAAAAAGTTAACAAGTTTATGAGTTATGAGGGAAACGCTTCATCACTGCACAGTAAATTGCCACCACTTTGAATTTTGAAAAAAATATATGTATGTATGTGTTTTACAAATACCAATTTTCATTATTGTACAAGACACATTATGGAGGAAAAAAACGTTGAATATTTCCAAAAATTTTACTGCTGTAAGCTGTACCTAACCCCTTAAATCATACTGCAAGTAAATCATACAAGATATTCTAGTATAAATCATACGCCAAGCAAATAATGAAGCTACTTTGGTGTAAATCATACTTCAAGTAAATAAAGTGAGTTACTTTGCTATAGATCATAACCCAAGTAACGATTCAGTAATTAAAAAGAACATTACGTCCTCTTTTATATGTTAACTCTTATTTCATTCAAACTGAACTTCAGTTAAGCAGCAAAACAATTTCCAATTGTTGGAATCTTTCCATTTCATCAGCTGACTGAAAAACATAGATATACATCACAACGAAAATGTATTACATTTTTGTGTAAATCATACTCCAAGTAAATAAAGTGGGCTACTGTGCTTAAATCGTACTCCAAGTAACATCTCAGTAATAAAAATGAACATGTCTTCCTCTTTTATATGTTTACTCGTATTTCATTCAAACTGAACTTCATTTAAGCAGCAAAACAATTTCCAATTGTTGGAATCCTTCCATCTTATCACATGACTGAGAAGCATAGATCTACATCACAACGAAAATGTATGACTTTTTTGTGTAAATCATACTCCAAGTAAATAAAGTGAACTGCTCTACTTAAATCGTACTCCAAGTAACATTTCAGGAATAAAAAACGAACATGTCTTCCACTTTTACATGTTTACTCGTATTCCATTCAAATTGAATTTCCTCTAAGCAGCAAAACAATTTCCAATTGTTGAAATCCTTCCATTTCATCAACTGACTGAAAAACATAGATCTACATCACAACGAAAATGTATTACTTTTTTGTGTAAATCATACTCCAAGTAAATAAAGTGAGTTACTCTGCTTAAATCATACTCCAAGTAACAATCCAATAATGAAAAACAAGATATATTCGTATTTTATATGTTTACTCGTATTCAATTCAAATTAAACTTCAGTTAAGCAGAAATACAATTTCCAATTGTTGGAATCCTTCCATTTTATCACATGACTGAGAAACATAGATCTACATCACAACGAAAATGTATGACTTTTTTTGTGTAAATCATACTCCAAGTAAATAAAGTGAGCTACTCTGCTTAAATCATACTCCAAGTAACATTTCAGTAATAAAAAAGAACATGTCTTCCTCTTTTATATGTTTACTCGTATTTCATTCAAATTGAATTTCATTTAAGCAGCAAAACAATTTCCAATTGTTGAAATCTTTCCATTTCATCAACTGACTGAAAAACATAGATCTACATCACAACGAAAATGTATTACTTTTTTGTGTAAATCATACTCCAAGTAAATAAAGTGAGTTACTCTACTATAAATCATACTCCAAGTAACAATCCAATAATGAAAAAGAAGATATCTTCGTATTTTATATGTTTACTCATAATATAATTCAAATTAAACTTCAGTTAAGGAGAAATACAATTTCCAATTGTTGGAATCCTTCCATTTCATCACACGACTGAAAAATGTAGATTTACCCCTAGATCATACACACCCCAGATAGTTCGGCCTTATAGGCTTTGACGTTAACAACTTTTGTCAGGTTTACTACGCTGCCATCTAGTTGGTACATGAGTCACGTCATAATTCCCACTTGAATTGCATTAGAGACTATACTGCCATCTCGTGTTCGTTTACGGCGGACGGGTGGCGATCCTGGCAGTTGTTCTCTTCAAAGTGCAAACGATTTTAACATAGCGATGACCTATCTGTTACATATATGATCTAGGATTTACATCACAACGAAAAGTATGACTTTTTTTCATTCTACACAAGTTCTATTCTCACATGCAAATGTAGAATGATAGAATGAGGCCATCGGACCATGGAGAAGAGTAAAACCCTAAGCCGGCAACGTGAGTTAAGTCCATAGGGGATCCAAGTTCCGCCACTTTCACAAGCACGAGCGAAATCCTCGCTGCATTGTAGGAAATTAGCAGGACCCTAGAGTGAGAAGTTTGTCACAAAACTTGCTAATAAAAGAAACAAGCAAAGTTTGTCATTCCCCAAAGGAAAAAGTCCTGAATTAAATTCGTCTCTCTACCGAAACATCTCTCTGTATCGGATTTTTCTCGACCTTACGCCGTTTTTCCAGCACTGTCACAGCAAAACGCAAGCTCGTTACCTAATGGTCGAGTTCCACGTTTCGAAGTGTGTCATGGAAATTAAACAGATATTCCTGTACAAAAGTACAGAGTGGACAAACTGTTAGTTAACTAACTAGGGCGCCACCTTTCCACGTCGAAACGCTGGATCAAGTAAATGGCACTCCTCAAGAAATTTTTGGTGAACAGATTTGATATTCAGCTCTCCAAAAATATATCCTTTTCATTGCAGTTGTCACAGTCACCGAACATCTTTATGGTCATCAACGCCGTCGTCGTTATAATCGAGATCGTGATCATCATTATCGATTTCTTTGTAATATACATAGATCCTTCCGTTGCTTCTCAAGAAGAATTTAGTGCAGTAGCTGTTGATGCCTCATTTTGATTACTGTGACACTCTCTACACTGACCTTAACATGAAATTGACAGACAGACTACAGCGTGTTCATAATGCATGTGTTCGATTTATTTGCAACGTCAGTAGATCTGACCGTATCGCACCTTCACTAAATATGCTGTCCTGGGTCCGTCTCAAAGAGCGAAGAACTATGCACTCTCTCACTTTACTCTTAAATATTCTTCAAAACTCTAACCCTAGTTACCTAGTTTCTCGTTTTCAACATTTGTCCTCATATCACGAAATAGATACTCGCTCACAACACCATATCACACTCTCCATTCCCAAACACAGAACATCCTTCTACTCTTCATTTTTCATCCGTCTCTGCAGTTCATCTCTGGAACTCTCTACCACAACATGTCAGAGACTGTCGGACATTGTCTAGTTTCAAAAATAAACTAAAATTGCACTTTTTGAATTAGATTCCTCTCAGTTATAAGCCTTTTCTTTGCCATAGTTTTGTAAATATATATATCTTTTTCTTTTCTTTCCACTTTTTGTTGTCTTTATCAGCCGATGAATTTATTATCATACCCTTTTTATCGTGAATTTTATTTAATTTTCTTATTTCTTTTCTTTTTTATTATTGTTTTATTACATTCCATTTTGATATATTCTTCCTTACGTTTTTCCATATTAACCATTTGTACTAAATGAGTTGCTTTCACTATATTCCAATGTATTTTACTTTCTTTTTTTCTATTATGGTATTATTTTCATGTTGTTTATTGTCGATTTTATTATGCTATTATTATTATTTTTTTGTAATATGTTATTATTCTGTTCTTTAACTTTTTGTTAAATTTTGACTGCTTGTATACTTTGTGACCTGGTAGAGTGTAAGAGAAGGCCCTATGGCCTTAACTCTGCCAGTATAAATAAAGAATTATTCTATTCTATTCTAGATCCCTATTATCAGAATTGAAGATTCGCTATTCTAATGTGTAATGCATTGCCACGAACTACACTGAATGAAATACACCCCTGAAATTATTTTCGTTTCTACTGAAACATGAATTTACAGTTTTGTTTGTTACATTCTTATAACGGGGAGATCTTCAATTATTTTCAGCACTGAGTCTATTATGCCTACATGCACAGATTTATTTTTGCGCTATTTAAAGAAATTATTATAAAAGCTAGACTTAGTAGACTACAACGTGTTCATAATATGTGTGTCTGTTTCGTCTGCAATATTCGCAGGGCTGATCACGTAACACCATCCCTCGAAATGTTGTCCTGGCTCCGTCTAGAAGATCGTAGGAAAATCCACTGTCTTTCCCTCCTCTTTCACATATTGCATTTCTCCGCTCCTGTCTATCTTGCGTCTCGTTTTCAAAATTTGTCCACCTACCATAACCCAGACAAACGATCACAACACTCCTCAATATTATCCATTCCCTCCCACCGAACATCCTCATATTCATCTTCTTTCACTGTGGCTGTTCCTCGGCTTTGGAATTCCCTACCGAGTAATGTCAGGGACTGTCAGACATCAAATCAATTTAAGAATAGACTAAGGAAATATTTTTCTAACAATTCTTGTTAATAATAATAGCTGTTTCAAGTTTCTCAATGTTTAATGGTTATATATATTTCTTACCAATGTTTATTGTTGTCTCACTAACATTACTTATCTAACTTTCATTATTTACTTTTACTTTCATTACTCACTTTCATGTTGTTTTACGGTCTTGTATTAATGTAATAAAAGCCAATTGTATTCAATTAGAATTAGAGGCTGGCTGGGCGGAAAAGAAGGTCTACTGGCCTTTAGCTCTGCTAGATTAAATAAATTATTATTATTATTATTATTATTATTATTATTATTATTATTATTATTATTATTATTATTATTGTTACTATTTCTTATCAATGTTTATTGTTGTCTCACTAACATTACTTATCTAACTTTCATTATTTACTTTCATGTTGTTTTACGGTCTTGTAATAATAATAATAATAATAATAATAATAATAATAATAAATAATAATAATAACAATAATTTATTTTAGCTGGCAGAGTTAAGGCCGTAAGGCCTTCTCTTCCACTCAACCAGCAAAAAGTATACATACATATGTATGAACTTACAAAGAATTCAACAATCTGATTTAGATAAGAGTTACATGTATACAAGAGTTATTTACGAATTAAACAACCAAATACTATGAACTATTAATCAAACAATGAAATACAAACTATGTAGCAGAATTAAGCTAAAATACATAGAATGTTAATATATTTAAAATAATGTTACATAATAGAAAGATTATTATTATGAGACAATTTTGAAAATACTGCACAATCAGGATGCATGTCTAAAGGAAGAAATAACAATGTAGTCAGTGATAGTTTAAGTCAGTATGATTGGAGTGAAATACTAAGAAGGTTATCTTTTAAGCTGTATTTAAAAGTGTTTATTTTCTTGCAGCCCCTAATACTTTGTGACAAGGAATTCCATTGTCGCAAGGTGGATACTGTAAAAGATTATGAATAACAAGATGTTCTATGAAGAGGTATACTTAGCGTGCCACAGATAAGTGATCTGGTATTTACGTCGTGGTTAGAGTGTAGATAAGAGAAACGAGACGAAAGGTAATTTGTAGGCCTAATAAAAGAAAATGGTATTCAATTAGAATTAGAGTCTGTCTGGACGGAAGAGAAGGCCTACTGGCCTTAGCTATGCCAGATTAAATAAATAAATAAATTTATTATTATTATTATTATTATTATTATTATTATTAATACAAGACCGTAAGAGGTATACTTAGCGTGCCACAGATAAGTGATCTGGTATTTACGTCGTGGTTAGAGTGTAGATAAGAGAAAACGAGACGAAAGGTAATTTGTAGGCCTAATAAAAGAAAATGGTATTCAATTAGAATTAGAGTCTGTCTGGACGGAAGAGAAGGCCTACTGGCCTTAGCTATGCCAGATTAAATAAATAAATAAATGTATTATTATTATTATTATTATTATTATTATTATTAATACAAGACCGTAAGAGGTATACTTAGCGTGCCACAGATAAGTGATCTGGTATTTACGTCGTGGTTAGAGTGTAGATAAGAGAAAACGAGACGAAAGGTAATTTGTAGGCCTAATAAAAGAAAATGGTATTCAATTAGAATTAGAGTCTGTCTGGACGGAAGAGAAGGCCTACTGGCCTTAGCTATGCCAGATTAAATAAATAAATAAATGTATTATTATTATTATTATTATTATTAATACAAGACCGTAAGAGGTATACTTAGCGTGCCACAGATAAGTGATCTGGTATTTACGTCGTGGTTAGAGTGTAGATAAGAGAAAACGAGACGAAAGGTAATTTGTAGGCCTAATAAAAGAAAATGGTATTCAATTAGAATTAGAGTCTGTCTGGACGGAAGAGAAGGCCTACTGGCCTTAGCTATGCCAGATTAAATAAATAAATAAATTTATTATTATTATTATTATTATTATTATTATTATTATTATTACGTTGTTAAGAATGGTAAATGTAATAAACTTATAACCTTATAATTTAAAAACTCAATTTCATTATATGCTACTAAAACGTTGGTAAGTTCGCACACATCTTCCATTTTTTTAAGTACAAAAAGAAAACCTACCTCACAACTGCCTTTTCCACGATGTATCTCACTGAATCTGCCAGGAATCGAATACCGGATCCCTCCGGTAGGAATCCGTCCACTGCCAGGCGCTGCGAAGAGACAGACAGCCACATAAATATGGAAACGTAGTCTAGTGAGAATACGTCATAAAATGTAGGAAATACTGGTAATTCGGCACATCTTTGTCCCATATTTTACATGGAACAGTTTCATTAGTATCGGAAGACGGTTTGATTGCCCTATAAACCAGGAGCGAAGGGAAGGGAAGCCAGGCGGGCCACAATGAGGCAGGCCGTGATTAGGTGGAGCAGAGCGATGTGGTGTGGTCTGCAGGAATTCGGATCCGATTGCATCGCAGGGTGGTTTGCTTTTTATTGCGAGGGCATTAAACAAGGAAGCAGCACAAGTCGGTCGAAAGTTCGACGAACTGCGACAAACTTTTTACAATCGGAGCTCAGGCCTACACTACGAATACAGGAGCAGGCGTAAATTTTGCAATACATAAAGAGCCTGACTTTATTTTATTTATAAACAATAATACAGAGTGAATCCTATAGAACTGAACCCGATAAATTACTCACAAAATTGAAACTATAACACGGATTCATTTCAAACCACTTTCAAAACCAAACACACCTAATATCGTCATTAGAGACCGGATTTTTAAGCAATTACGTATTTTTTTCCTTAGTATGTATCTATCTAAAAATTAAAAATGTTGGTGAATTAAGCTGCTAAGATCATATTTAATTTAAATACTATAAATTTTTACAAATTTTCAAAATAATACATACCTTTAAGATAATTACCGGTTACTACATTAAAAATGAAATTGTGAGGGAAGAGAGAGAGAGAGAGAGAGAGAGAAGAATCCAAAAAGGATAGTTGCCCTTGAAAAAGGGGTACCGAGCGGTAACAGCACCTAAATTAATTGTACATCAACAATATGCAATTTTTAGTTTTAATTTTATTTTTATTTTATTTGATTTTTATTTCGGGGGGGACAGCTATCGTCGACAGAAATAATTTATTTTTCATATTTAGAACTGTAAAGATGGTTATTTACAATTAACAAGGAATGTCTTAAAACATTAACGGCTATATCTTGAAGTTCCAAAAGATCAATATGGAAACGATGAAAGAAACTGATACAAAATCTTGAGATAGTGCCCCTTGCGGCAAACGGGTATGTGGTATTTCTCTTCCAGATAAGTAAAGTAGGGTTCATAATATCTTTTCTTTTCCAGACCTACTTCTTGTGGTTGTAATTCAGTTCCCTCAAATCTGATAGTGGGATCGATTATGAAGCCAATCTTTTGATTGTTACCAATTGCTAGGATGTCGGCACGTTTAGTGGATGTTGTTATGTTTTATTTAACGACGTTCGCAACTGCAGAGGTTATATCAGCGTCGCCGGATGTGCCGGAATTTTGTCCCGCAGGAGTTCTTTTACATGCCAGTAAATCTACTGACATGAGCCTGTCGCATTTAAGCACACTTAAATGCCATCGACCTGGCCCGGGATCGAACCCGGACCCTTGGGCATAGAAGGCCAGCGCTATACCAACTTGCCAACCAGGTCGACTCGTTTGGTGGAGCCAGTGGATGAAATACAATGTACTTCTTCATAAACGTCAAACTTTCCAGACTTCTTTTGACATTCAGCAATTCGACTTCTAACCCAGCGATGTCGATTGTTCCGCAACGGTTCCCCTTCTTTGCAGAAACCAAGAACATGAGGAATTACCTGAAGAAAATACTTGCAGTGTGACGAACGGAGTTTTTTAAATCGTAAATTAGATTTGTATAACGTAAAATAAGCCTGTGTTCACCGAATATTTAATTAAAATTAAATCTAAAGAGTTGAGAATGATCGATGTTCCTTCAACGATCAGGGAAGTAAACAAACTGAAGCTTTATTCAGCCATCTAGGCGGACTGGACAGCAGCTGGCTGTTGCTTCTTGCATTCTCTGCTCCCTGACTGTACTATGTTCCCACTGTCGACCGCCCACGTAACGCTCTAATCCAGAGAAGGGATATTGGAGAACACTAGTACTGAGTACAGTACGTAGTTGTTTAACTATGCTTTCAACTTCAGAGGTTCTTCAGCGTTTACCTTCAACGTGGGCAGAAATGGTGTACAGATTTTTCCTGAAGAAGGCACTGGAGGGAATAGAGAACGGAAAAAATTCGGTGCAGAAAAAGATATCAGATGATAGACAACATTAAGATTAATGGATCGTATTCGGAGGCCAAGAGGAAGGCGGGAAAGAGGGAAGATTAGAAAATGCTGAGATTGCAATGAATAATCTGTCTTTGAGTAGAAAATATGAATGAATGAGGAAGGAACGAACGAAGAAACTAACGAATGAATTAATTAATTGATTACTGCAAAGAAAATTAGCATGTTTTAAACTCTGTATGGCCTTGCAAGTATTGTAATCTGTCCTCAAAGTAGGAATGGGGAAAGGTGTTGATCTCACTCGAAGGAAAAAATCAGAAATTGTCACACATTGCAATACTGTGAATACCTCAACGATAAATTATTGTAATGAAAGGATTTTCCCAATCTTCAGTAAGAAATATAAACAATAAAATAAAATAAAAACATAAATAATTACAATCAAATAGGGAGGAGAACTGTGGACGAAAACGAATAACATTACCAAGAACAGATGGAGGAATTTGACAAAACACTTTGAAAAACCGAAAAAAAAATTAAAAACGTTAATTAAAGAGATTCTAGATAATAATGGAGTAGCAGATACTGCCGGAACTCTAAAGAGAAAATTCAGGGAAATGGGGATACAATGCTGTCGACCACTAAAGAAAGCAAAGTTCACAGGGGTTACAAAACAAAATTGATCGCAATGAACTAAAACGTATAAGAATTGGAAGTAGAAAGACTAGAAGAAGGTACTTACGCAATCATATGCACATCCTACTATCATAGTCCTAAGGAATGGTGGTTTTATTTAACATGGTATTCTCCTAGGTGACATTCTGAATTCAGGGAACCTCCATTTGTCTATAATTTTGCATTTTTTTACGAAACAGGATAAATTTTTAATTCTTTCATAAAATTCGCGTATTTCTTCTTCCCTAATTCAGTGCAGCCCGCAGATCTTAAAAATTTAATTTTGTTGGCAGTGATTCGGTGTATTGAACGGGTTACATCAGCTTCTTGTCTATGCGGATGACGTGAATATGTTAGGAGAAAATCCACAAACGATTAGGGAAAACACGGAAATTTTACTTGAAGGAAGTAAAGCGATAGGTTTGGAAGTAAATCTCGAAAAGACAAAGTAACTTATATGATTATGTCTCGTGATCAGAATATTGTACGAAATGGAAACATAAAAATTGAAGATTTATCCTTCGAAGAGGTGGAACAATTCAAATATCTTGGAGCAACAGTAACAAATATGAATGACACTCGGGAGGAAATTAAACGCAGAATAAATATGGAAAATGCCTGTTATTATTTGGTTGAGAAGCTTTTGTCATCTAGTATACTGTCAAAAAATCTGAAAGCCAGAATTTATAAAACAGTTACATTACCGGGTGTTCTATATGGTTGTGAAACTTGGACTCTCACTTTGAGAGAGGAACAGAGATTAAGAGTGTTTGAGAATAAGGTTCTTAGGAAAATATTTAGGGCTAAGAGGGATGAAGTTGCAGGAGAATGGAGAAAGTTACACAACGCAGAACTGCACGCATTGTATTCTTCACCTGACATAATTAGGAACATTAAATCCAGACGTTTCAGATGGGCAGGGCATGTAGCAAGTATGGTCTAATTCAGCAATGCATATTATAGTGTGTTAGTTGGGAGACCGGAGGGAAAAAGACCTTTGGTGAGGCCGAGACGTAGATGAGAGGATAATATTAAAATGGATTTGAGGGAGGTGGGATATGATAATAGAGAGTGGATTAATCTCGGACAGGATAGGGACCGATGGCGGGCTTATGTGAGAGCGGCAATGAACCTGCAGGTTCCTTAAAAGCCATTTGTAAGTAAGTAAGTGATTCGGTGTTCGTCATGTTTACGTATGATCCTATTTTCACTTCCATAGATGAAAACAGGTTTCGCCACTGTTTTATAGGCTTTGAATCTTGTATGTTTTTGGATAATGTTATTAATAGTAAGTTATGCATTGCAAAATTAAAACAAATGAATTTGACAGAAATGTCCTTTTCTCCTGTCCACAGCTTAAATAATGATAACCTAGATACTGTATTTACAACATGAAATAGGTTTAGTACAAAGCCAAATTTTGCTGCGAGAACTATTTTTTTTTTCGATGAAGCCCATTACGTTGCCTTATAACTTGAAATTTTCTTACCGTATTCCTCGGAAATGTGTTCTAATTGAAATATAGAACGCCGAGGCCATATTCAGAATTTACCAATAATATCATATTATCCACAAACAGCAGTACATCTAACATTAAATTTCTATTGACACCCAAATTGCCATGTTCTTTTCTTTTCCACTTTCTTATTGTGAAAATTATATTTCAGCATGTATAAAAATAATCAAACCGCATGGAAACCAATTAATCAAGGTTGTAGTTTATATACCTAATACTATTTACTGTATTCAGAGTGTAGGATCATCTGTTTGATCTTAGTTTAATGGTTGAGATCCAAAGTTCAAGAATGAATCTCTTCTTGCGTTATATAACGGGGCTCATATTGCAGACCATTAAATGCAGATGCTTTGTATTTGCCCTCTATTACTACAGTGCAATTTGTAATGCACAGATGTTTGCTCCCATTATTTATCTTCTGTTTCTTACTACAGATTTCTCCATTTATCTCTCAGCACCCACCTTCCTTGTGTGCTTGAAAGGGACCCTACATCTTTCCCAACACGCCTACGTGTAGTAACATACAATAGTTAAAGTCACATTTTAAAGGAAAAGATCCAGTGAATTGGAAGAGACAGTTAAGTGTAGCAGTAGTAGTAATAGTAGCAATAGCAGTAATAGTAGCTGCAGCAGTAGCAGTAATAGTAGCAGTATTAGTAGCTGTAGTAGTAGCTGCAGCAATAGCAGTATTAGTAGCAATATTAGTAGCAATAGTAGTAGCTGCAGCAGTAGCAGTACTAGTAACAGTAGTAGTATTAGTAGCAGTAATAGTAGCTACAGTAATAGCAGTAGTAGTAGCAGTATTAGTAGCTGTAGTAGTAGCTGCAGCAATAGCAGTAATAGTAGCTGCAGCAGTAGCAGTAGTAGTAGCTGTAGCAGTAGTAGTATTAGTAGCAGTAGTAGTATTAGTAGCAGTAATAGTAGCTACAGAAATAGCAGTAGTAGTAGCAGTATTAGTAGCTATATTAGTAGCTGCAGCAATATCAGTAATAGTAGCTACAGAAATAGCAGTAGTAGTAGCAGTATTAGTAGCAATAGTAGTAGCTGCAGCAGTAGCAGTACTAGTAGCAGTAGTATTAGTAGCAGTAATAGTAGCTACAGAAATAGCAGTAGTAGTAGCAGTATTAGTAGCTGTAGTAGTAGCTGCAGCAATAGCAGTAATAGTAGCTGCAGCAGTAGCAGTATTAGTTGCAGCAACAGTAGCAGTAATAGTAGCAGCAGTAGCAGTAATAGTAGCAGCAGTAGCAGTAACAGTAGCAGCAACAGTAGCAGTACTAGTAGCTGCAGCAGTAGCAGTAATAGTAGCAGCAGTAGCAGTATTAGTAGCAATAGTAGTAGCTGCAGCAGTAGCAGTACTAGTAGCAGTAGTATTAGTAGCAGTAATAGTAGCTACAGAAATAGCAGTAGTAGTAGCAGTATTAGTAGCAATAGTAGTAGCTGCAGCAGTAGCAGTAATAGTAGCTGCAGCAGTAGCAGTATTAGTTGCAGCAACAGTAGCAGTAATAGTAGCAGCAGTAGCAGTAATAGTAGCAGCAGTAGCAGTAACAGTAGCAGCAACAGTAGCAGTACTAGTAGCTGCAGCAGTAGCAGTAATAGTAGCAGCAGTAGCAGTAATAGTAGCAGCAGTAGCAGTAATAGTAGCAGCAACAGTAGCAGTAATAGTAGCAGCAGTAGCAGTAATAGTAGCAGCAACAGTAGCAGTAATAGTAGCTGCAGCAGTAGCAGTAATAGTAGCGGCAACAGTAGCAGTAATAGTAGCAGCAACAGTAGCAGTAATAGTAGCAACAGTAGCAGTAATAGTAGCAGCAACAGTAGCAGTAATAGTAGCAGCAGTAGCAGTAATAGTAGCAGCAACAGTAGCAGTAATAGTAGCAGCAACAGTAGCAGTAATAGTAGCAGCAACAGTAGCAGTAATAGTAGCAGCAGTAGCAGTAATAGTAGCAGCAACAGTAGCAGTAATAGTAGCAGCAACAGTAGCAGTAATAGTAGCAGCAGTAGCAGTAATAGTAGCAGCAACAGTAGCAGTAATAGTAGCAGCAACAGTAGCAGTAATAGTAGCAGCAACAGTAGCAGTAATAGTAGCAGCAGTAGCAGTAATAGTAGCAGCAACAGTAGCAGTAATAGTAGCTGCAGCAGTAGCAGTAATAGTAGCGGCAACAGTAGCAGTAATAGTAGCAGCAACAGTAGCAGTAATAGTAGCAGCAGTAGCAGTAATAGTAGCAGCAGTAGCAGTAATAGTAGCAGCAGTAGCAGTAATAGTAGCAGCAGTAGCAGTAATAGTAGCAGCAACAGTAGCAGTAATAGTAGCAGCAACAGTAGCAGTAATAGTAGCAGCAGTAGCAGTAATAGTAGCAGCAACAGTAGCAGTAATAGTAGCAGCAACAGTAGCAGTAATAGTAGCAGCAGTAGCAGTAATAGTAGCAGCAACAGTAGCAGTAATAGTAGCAGCAACAGTAGCAGTAATAGTAGCAGCAACAGTAGCAGCAATAGTAGCAGCAGTAGCAGTAATAGTAGCAGCAACAGTAGCAGTAATAGTAGCAGCAACAGTAGCAGTAATAGTAGCAGCAACAGTAGCAGTAATAGTAGCAGCAACAGTAGCAGTAATAGTAGCAGCAGTAGCAGTAATAGTAGCAGCAACAGTAGCAGTAATAGTAGCAGCAACAGTAGCAGTAATAGTAGCAGCAGTAGCAGTAATAGTAGCAGCAACAGTAGCAGTAATAGTAGCAGCAACAGTAGCAGTAATAGTAGCAGCAGTAGCAGTAATAGTAGCAGCAACAGTAGCAGTAATAGTAGCAGCAGTAGCAGTAATAGTAGCAGCAACAGTAGCAGTAATAGTAGCTGCAGCAGTAGCAGTAATAGCAGTAGCAGTATTAATAGCAGTAGTAGTAGTAATAGCAGTAGCGGTAATAGTAGCAGTATTAGTAGCAGTAACAGTAGCTGCAGCAGTGGTCTGGAGCACTCTATCGGAAACAAGGTTATTTTATGTGCGTTATTTAAACTTTACTTTCCTCCCGGAGGAAGCCATGCTAAGTACCTAAGTATTTTAGTACTAGTGGCTGCAATATTGGCCGTTTGGTCCGAGATCCGAGGGTTCAAATCTAGCTGACAGAGATGGATTTTGAAGGTCGATAGAATGCTTAGTATTGCTTCCTGCTGGGGAAAATCAAAGTTGGGAGATTCGTGTCGTGCATTTACGGCAAGTTTCTGCATTCTGTCCCTAATAGAAGCATGCAGGCAAATTCTGTTGGCCAATCTCGGCAGAGATGTTGAAATTATCGTTAAATGAAGAAACCAAAATAGTAATAAAAGCAGATGAAAAAAGTCAGAAGAAATTTTAATAAATCAAGGAGTTAGACAAGGGTGCAGTCTATCGCCCACTCTTTTTAATATATATATTGACGACATTATGAAACAGTGGAAAATGTTAACACACAAAGACCTTAGATTGAATAATGACACAAGTATTAACAACTTAATTTTCGCTGACGATTTAGTCTTACTACATTATGACGAAGATTTATTGCAACTGGCTGCCCATAAATTAAATGAAATATGTAAATATTATAATCTCGATAAATAAAACAAAGGTGATGGCTTTTAGTGGAAGAAACCCTCTACGCGCAAAAATAATCATCGATGACCAAATGATTGAACAAGTATCCCACTATAAATATTTAGGATGTGATATTAGCTATGGATATGATAAGGATATTGAATATAAAATTAATCAGTTCCAAGCTATTTGTGGCACAATAAATAGAACGTTGAATAATAAAGCCCACAAACAAACAAAATTAAAATTCTATAAAACAATGGCAGTTCCTACCCTCCTATATGGGAGTGAATCTTGGATTACCACTACTAAACATGAAAGTAAAATCCTGGCAGCTGAGATGAAGTTTTAAGGAGAGTAAAGGGGTGTACTAGAATGGACCAGATAAGAAACGAGGATATCCGTGAAGAACTGCAAATCTACTCCATAAAAGAAAAGATAACTAACAATAAGGAACAATGGAAATAACATACAGAAAGAATGGCAGAGAGTAGATTACCAAAGAGAATACAAAACTACTTCCCAAGAGGAAGAAGAGATGTTGGACGTCCTCGGAAGAGATAGTCCTAGATCTATTAGTGAAGACGGAACAGGCAATTAATGCCTAAACCAGGAAGTGAAGAAGAAGAAGATGAAATACTACCGGTACTCACTTCCGTGTATTCAGGGCTGATTAGCGGGCGGTCGTCAAAATAAACACTGGGTGCAAGTTTTCAAAGGAGAAACTGGAGCGGGGAATAAATTCACTAGGCATCAAGTTTGTATGAATTTCCAGTTCCTTATTGAAGAACGACAAACAAGCAGTGTGTACTCGTATGTGCAAAGCACATGACGAGATCTAAAGTTATCAATGAAATATTAAGAAGGAAGAAAATAGGAAAATCTGCGGTCCTCAGCTGCGAAGTCTTGGATCCGTTTCCCCAGAGAACCGGGCGGCTGGCTGGCTTTGAAAGTGTGGTTCTCTGGAGTCCGGTTAGAATCAGACTCAAAGCAACACCCCCCCTCCCCTTCCTGCGATTCCCAAAGGAAATGCACGTACAGAGACAGACTTTAATAATGAACAAAATCAGAGTCGTATAGAAATCTGTATGAAATAAAGATGAAGCCTATCAAAGTATTTCCGTTAGCGGGGACACACGATACTGTTCATAGACTGAAGAGGTCTAGTAAACAACTATTCAATGTGCATTTTAAATAAAGGGAATGAAAAACACATAGCCTACACGTTTCATTTCTTTTTTTTATCTTGCTGCTCTAAGATGTGTCATGTTATAAGCTGTTATTCTCTGAAGTTTTGTGTTTGTGTTAAGTAACAAAACTTTTCACTTCTAATTTTCCTCTTTACCCCTATGTTTCTTCTCGTGCTGTAAATTTCTCCTCTTCTGTTTACTTCCGCTTCTTCGGCCTTTCTTCCCTTCCTTTCACCACTTCCATCTTTTTTCTTCAACTTCATTACACTTCTCTACTTCTTTTTCTTCAACCTCCTTACATTGCTTTACCTTTTTCTTCTCAATCTCCTTACACATCTCCACCTCTTCCTCTTCAACCTCATTATACTTCTCCACCTCTTCCTCTTCAACCTCATTATACTTCTTTACCTCTTACTCTTAAACCTCATTATACATCTCCACCTCTTCCTCTTCAACCTCATTATACTTCTCCACCTCTTCCTCTTCAACCTCATTATACTTCTCCACCTCTTCCTCTTCAACCTCATTATACTTCTCCACCTCTTCCTCTTCAACCTCATTATACATCTCCACCTCTTCCTCTTCAACCTCATTATACTTCTCCACCTCTTCCTCTTCAACCTCATTATACTTCTCCACCTCTTCCTCTTCAACCTCATTATACATCTCCACCTCTTCCTCTTCAACCTCATTATACTTCTCCACCTCTTCCTCTTCAACCTAATTATACTTCTCCACCTCTTCCTCTTCAACCTCATTATACATCTCCACCTCTTCCTCTTCAACCTCATTATACTTCTCCACCTCTTCCTCTTCAACCTCATTATACATCTCCAACTCTTCCTCTTCAACCTCATTATACATCTCCACCTCTTCCTCTTCAACCTCATTATACTTCTCCACCTCTTCCTCTTCAACCTCATTATACTTCTCCACCTCTTCCTCTTCAACCTCATTATACTTCTCCACCTCTTCCTCTTCAACCTCATTATACTTCTCCACCTCTTCCTCTTCAACCTCATTATACTTCTCCACTTCTTCCTCTTCAACATTCTTACTCGTCTCCAACTTTTCCTCTTAAATCTCCTCACACTTCTCCACTTTCTTCTCCTAAACCTCCATACACTTCTGACCTTTTCCTTTTCAACTTCCTTACACATCTCCACCTCTTCTTCACATCTTCTTCTGAAACTTCCTTGCACTTCTCATCTTATCCTTTTCAACTTTCTTAGACTTCTCCATCTCCTCCTCTTCAACCTCTTTACACTTTTCCACTTCTTCCTCTTCAACCTCCTTACAATTCTCCAACTCCTCCTCTTTAACCTAATTACATTTCTCTTCCTCTTCATCTTCAACTGCCTTACATTTCTTCATCTCTTCTTCTTGTACTTCTTTACATTTCTCCACCTCTTCCTCTTCAACCTTTTTAGACTTCTTCATCTCTTCCTCTTCTACCTCCTTACACTTCTCCACCTCTTCCTCTTCATCCTCCATACACTTCTCTACCTCTTCTTCGTTAACCTCCTTAGACTTCTTCACCTCTTCCTCGTCTAACTTCTTATACTTCTCCATCTTCTCCTCTTCAACCTCCTTACATTTCTCCACCTCCTACTCTTTAACCTAATTACACTTCCCTTCCTCTTCAACTTCCTTACATTTCACCTCTTCTTCTTGTACTTCTTTACATTTCTCCACCTCTTCCTCTTCAACCTTTTTAGACTTCTTCATCTCTTTCCCTTCTACCTCCTTACACTTCTCCACCTCTTCCTCTTCATCCTTCATATACTTCTCTACCTCTTCCTCGTTAACCTCCTTAGACTTCTTCACCTCTTCCTCGTCTAACTCCTTACACTTCTCCAGCTCTTCCTCTTCATCTTCCATACACTTCTCTACCTCTTCCTCGTTAACCTCAGATTTCTTCACCTCTTCCTCTTCTACCTCTTTACACTTCTCCACCTCTTCCTCTTTATCCTCCATACACTTCCCTACCTCTTCTTCGTTAACCTCCTTAGACTTCTTCACCTCTTCCTCTGAAATCTCCTTACACTTCTCATCTTATTCTTTTCAACTTCCTTACACTTCTCCACCTCTTACTCTTCATCTTCCATACACTTCTCTACCTCTTCCTCGTTAACCTCCTTAGACTTCTTCACCTCTTCCTCTTCTACCTCCTTACACTTCTCCACCTCTTCCTCTTCATCTTCCATACACTTCTCTACCTCTTCCTCGTTAACCTCAGATTTCTTCACCTCTTCCTCTTCTACCTCCTTACACTTCTCCACCTCTTCCTCTTTATCCTCCATACACTTCCCTACCTCTTCCTCGTTAACCTCCTTAGACTTCTTCTCCTCTTCCTCTGAAATCTCCTTACACTTCTCATCTTATTCTTTTCAAATTCCTTACACTTCTCCACCTCTTACTCTTCATCTTCCATACACTTCTCTACCTCTTCCTCGTTAACCTCCTTAGATTTCTTTACCTCTTCCGCTTCTACCTCCTTACACTTCTCGACCTCTTCCTCTTCATCTTCCATACACTTCTCTACCTCTTCCTCGTTAACCTCAGATTTCTTCACCTCTTCTTTATCCTCCATACACTTCCCTACCTCTTCCTCGTTAATCTCCTTAGACTTCTTCACCTCTTCCTC
The DNA here is from genome assembly GCA_025594305.2 of Periplaneta americana. NCBI lineage: Eukaryota > Metazoa > Arthropoda > Insecta > Blattodea > Blattidae > Periplaneta > Periplaneta americana. The sequence continues at coordinate 18,710,556 of JAJSOF020000033.1, forward strand.
TGAAATCTCCTTACACTTCTCATCTTATTCTTTTCAACTTCCTTACACTTCTCCACCTCTTACTCTTCATCTTCCATACACTTCTCTACCTCTTCCTCGTTAACCTCCTTACATTTCTTCACCTCTTCCTCTTCTACCTCCTTACACTTCTCCACCTCTTCCTCTTCATCTTCCATACACTTGTCTACCTCTTTCTCTTCAACCTCCTTAGACTTCTTCACCTCTTCCTCTGAAATCTCCTTACACTTCTCACCTTATCCTTTTCAACTTCCTTATACTTCTCCACCTCTTCCTCTTCAACTTCCTTATACTTCTTCACCTCTTCCTCTTCAACTTCCTTATACTTCTCCACCTCTTCCTCTTCAACTTCCTTATACTTCTTCACCTCTTCCTCTTCAACCTATTTACACTTCTCCATCTCTTCCTCTTCAACCTACTAAAACTTCTCCACCTTATCCTCTTCAATCTCCTTCCATTCATCCATCCTATCCTCTTCTACCTTCTCCTCCATCTTCTAAAGCGTGAGTACAGCAGGGCGTAGAGAGTTTTACAGAACGGAGCGTGCAGCAGCCAGTGTTTGTTTACATCTTAACCTTGTAATATGTTACCAGGACAGTAACTTCTTTGTATTTAGTTCCTTCGATAGGTACTAAATTCTTTATTTTTAACTGATATTATTAACTACTGATATTTGAATGGTTCACAACAAAGTTTGTAACATTATTTAATGCTTAAATGTAAAACAACTTACCGTACTAAAAAGCACGTAAAACTGAAATGTGTATCGTGAGTATAATGGCTACTTAGTAAGGGCAGTCGCCAGATGAAACAGGTCAGATGACGACAGTGGCTATATAACTGACCCATTGCTGCGGAGAAGGAACGTTTCTATGCGTTGGCAAGTGTTAATGAATTTACTGACATGTTGCAATTTATTTGTAAACAGAAGTTCATTTCCCACTAAATAAAGAGAAATAATGCAAAATGGCAAAGGAAAATTCCATTCATTTTATCTTAAGGATTTACTCTGCGGTGTTATGTAACTGAACACCTTCCATCCTGTACACTACAAGCTCTATTAACGTACTGAACGCCTTCTGTTACGCGAGCCGATGGAAGCATTCTCCTTGTTAAATGCTTTGCTGGACCCCTTTCTAAAGCCCCGCATCGAAGTCACTCTTCGATACACGTGAAGACAGAAACAGAGTTTGATGTACTTGAGGAATTCCCTGCACAGTAATGACCATCAAAACGGAACGGCACGGGTTCGGTTATTTTGGTTACGTCGTAATCCCTATCGAAATCGGTCCCGAGACGTAACTGCTCTTCAACTTGGGCTTCCTCCAGCATCGCAAAGTTTGGTCTCTGCCGTCATTAAAGCAAGAAGGCGAAGTCGGGGTCAGAGTAAGTAATTCTCTTTGAGTTCCAAAGTGGGAGATGCCATTATAGCCAACGGGATGCGCATCAAGGGACAGCCGAGCGACTCTGCAACGGCGTAATCAAATTTTAAGCAAACCAGAGGGCAGTCCGCCGCGTATGGCTTCCTCTGAAACAAACACATGAGGTCGGTAACTCAGTTACCTGCACATCAGACCTACATGCGATGATGCTGCTGTACCATATTCCCTTCTTAATTACATTTTTTGGTACATATCTACGTTATATACCTAACCACCTACCCACTCAACCACCCACCTACATACCTATCCACACCCACACATCTACCTACCCACACACATACTTACCTACCGACCTACACGAAAAGGAAGAAAGAAGAGAAAGAAGAAAAGAGAAAAAGGAAAAAGAAGATAATACGGACAAATGGTAAAAAAGATAATAGGGAGAAAATGGATAAAGAAGATAATAGGGAGAAAAGAGAAAAAGAAGATAATAGAGAGAAAAGGGAAAAAGAAGATAAAAGGGAGAAAAGGGAAAAAGAAGATAATAGGGAGCAAAGGGAAAAAGAAGATAATAGAGAAAAAGGGGAAAAGAAGATAATAGGGAGAAAAGGGAAAAAGAGGATAATAGGGAGAAAAGGGAAAAAGAAGATAATAGAGAGAAAGAGGATAAATAAGATAATAAGAAGAAAAGGGAAAAGAAGATAATAGGGAGAAAAGGGAAAAGAAGATAACAGGGAGAAATAGAAAGGGAAAGAAAAGAAAAGAAAGGCGACTGATGAAGTGCAAGATAAGAGAGAAAGGGGTAGAAAGAAGACAATAGGAAAAAAGAGAAAAGGGTAGAAAAGAAGAAGGAGTCAGATAAAGGAAGAGAAAGAGAAAGGAATAAGTGAAGAAAGAAGAATTGGTAAAAAAATGAAAAAGGGAGAAAGAAGAAAAATAGGAAAAATGTGTAAAGGGAGAAAGGGAAGGGAATAAGTGAAAAAGAAGAATGGGAAGAAAAAATAAAAATGGGAGAAAGGAGAAAAATAGAAAGAATGAGTAAGAGAAAGAAAAACTAGAAATGGGAAGAAAAACAGAAAGTGGAAGGAATAAGTGAACAAAGAAGGATGGGAATAAATATAAAAAGGGAGGAAGAAGAAAAATAGGAAGAATGAGTAAGCGGAAGAAAAAAGAGAAAGGGGAAGAAAGACAAGAAAGAATAAGAAAAGAGAGGAAGGGCAAGAAAGCAGAAAAATTTGAAGGAGAGAAAGAGAAAGCAAGAAAAGGAGCGAAGAAAAAATAAACAGAAGAAGAAAGAAAAGAAAAGAAATAAAAGAGAGAAAGGGGAAGAAAGAAGAAGTGGAAGGATGGAGAGAAAGGAGAAGAAAAAAGAGATAGGGGAAGAAAGCAGGAAAAAGAGAAGAAAGAAAAGGAGAGAAGAAAAAGAGGAAGGGAAAGAAAGATGAATGAGAAAGGGAACAAAAGGTGAAACTGGAAGCAGGAAGAGAAAGGTGAAGGAGGAAACCAAAAAGGAAGGAAGTGGGATATAAGGCGGATTTATGAAGGAGGAAGATGAGGAGAAAATACGTATAACGAAAATGAAAAAGTAACAAGAAATTATATAAACAAATGGAGTTGAAAGAAAGAGATAAAGATTGAAGCGTTCGTTGAGTCATCATTATAACAACATTCTACTCCACATCTTCTGCCAACAATGGGTATGTGAGCTGCTGCGTTTTAAGCTGAACAGAATTCCATCGCAATTATGCTTTTTCCCCTTTTGCTTCATTACCCCGCGTCTTTAAAACAAATGAACCTGCTTCATGCTGCAGCTGGGGTCTCTAAATGTAACGTCTGCGACAAAATGGCCTCGACCTCCATTTCGTGTTTGTTGTACGACCAATAAACAAAAGAACATTTTATTGACAATAAATACACGAGAAAACTAGCTACCTGCGTAGCTCAGGCGATAGCGCGTTTGCCTGCTGATACGGAGCTGTTCTCGGGCCTGAGTTCGACTCCGTCTTGGACTTATTACCTGATTGGGCATGTATATGGTTCTTACTAGTAGGGATTTACAATAAAGCCAAAAATCGTAAAGATTAGTCAATTTTTCGAGAGATCAGTTAGACCTACTTATGAAAGACCATGTATTTTTAGTACAGTAGTGTCAAAAAAAACCGGACCGACCCTTGTAACTGATTTCAGAGCCTTGTTCACTCCACAGCACGATAGACTGGTAACTAAGACTTTCGTGGTTCGAATCCTGCCTGGGAAGGAAACTTTTTTCCTTATTCAAATTTATTCCTGATACCTTTCGATTGCTGGTAAAATTCATGTTCTGGAAATAATAAGTTAATTAAGTAGTAAAATATCGCTGCAATCGAAAAGTATTGGGAATGAATTTGAATAAGGAACAAAAAAAAAAAGTTTCCTTCCCAGGTAGGATTCGAACCACGAAAGTCTTAGTTACTAGTCTATCGTGCTCTGGAGTGAACAAGGCTCTGAAATCAGCTACAAGGGTCCGTCCGGTTTTTTTTTTGCCACTACTGTACGTAAAAAATAAGTATTTTAAAGTTTTTAGCATCTAAAAATTCATTCCGTGAATGTAATAATGATGATGATGATGATAATAATAATAATGATAATAATAATAATAATAATAATAATAATAATAATAATAATAATGTGGAAGAAGAGGCCTCATGGTCTATGTGGCCTTAATTCTGCCAGAATAAATAAGTAAGTAACTCTGTAAATAAGTAAACAAGTAACTAAGTACATAAATAATTAACTAAATAAATTAAAAATGAAATTAATTAATTAATTAATATTACCACAGTCTAGTATATATAGTCACGAAGCTTGAGTTGTTGAGGATACTAGGAACAATAGACTGTGCCGATACTATTTCGCATTGTCTGTGATGAGGCGATAGTAGCGATCCTAGTGGTTAGCAACTATCTATGGATGCATATTCCTACGTAATAATAATAGTAATAATAATAATAATTATTATTATTATTATTATTATTATTATTATTATTACAGTATTAATAATTCAGGGTCGGACACTTTCTAGAAAACAACGAAACAATGTTGCCAGCTACTGGACCGCCTCGCTATCAGATCAATAATCGCTATCTTTTCCTTACACCCACACACAAAATCATCCCATAGGCATTGAAATTCTCCGGAGGGTCTTCAACACGCGACCTTAGAGATGCGGCCCTGCAAATTCAGAGAGCTGGACCACTTTTAATGACATAGTGCAGCCCGTTCCCTGGAATCGGTAGGGTAATGGGATTTTCCTCGTGTTGAGCTCACCCGCTCTGCGGGGGCGGGGGCAGGGACCACTTGAGGCGATTCCGTGCAGCGGCGCTCGAATTCCCTAAGTACAGATTAATTGAACACTCGCCCGCTGAATAAAAACTCGACAAATGCAATTCAGACGTCACGACAAGGATTCTCGAGGCGGGATAGTACCAGAGTAAACAATTACTTTAATTATTATAAGTACTCATTCATTAATACACTCTATATTACAATATGTTATTGTCCACACTTGTGAAGTAACGGCTAGTGAAACCAGGTGGCCCGGGTTCGATTCCCGGTCGGGGCAAGTTACCTAGTTGAGGTTTTTTTCCGAGACTTTCCCTCAACCCAATATGAGCAAATGCTGGGTAACTTTCGGTGCTGGACCCTGGACTCATTTCACAGGCATTATCACCTTCATCTCATTCAGACGCTAAATAACCTAAGATGTTGATAAAGCGTCGTAAAATAACCTACTAAAAACATGGTATTATAGGAAGGGGTAGTGCTTATAGGAGCTCTCTCATGCCAAAAATAATAATAAAAATGTCTTAATAAACCTCTTGATTATCCCTCAGAACTGCTCTATTTAGGATTTAAAGTATTTGATATCCATCAAATTTATAACAATGCCTTAATGAATTTTCTACTTAAAAACCGAAATATATTTAATTTGTTTTCACATAAATATAAAACAAAAAGATCAGACAATAAACTTATATGCTTGACAGAAGCTAAATGTATCATAACTGTAGCATATAATCACTGTAGCAACTTCGGTCCAAGGCTTTATATCAAGATAATAGCTAAATTGTCAAATACAATTTGTTTATGCTCCTTATTAAAAAAAAAAAATCAATAAAAAGATTATTGTTTAGAGAAAAAATTTAAAGTTAAAATTATTGAGATATCTGTGTTGTTATTTTTATTTTTTCTTTATTTACTTTTCATTCTGTCATTTATTAACAATATATCTTAAAATTATGTGGAATACCCCCTGAGCACGAGTATGAAACTTATCCTTTCTGGAGATGTTAGGGTAATTATTATATAAAAACAATATATATCTTCGTTCTAGCAATAAAGCATTATCATTATTATTATTATTATTATTATTATTATTATTATTATTATTATTATTTCATTCATTGAAGAGTTCCACAATAAATTTGCTTGTTCACCCACTCGCACATTCATACAGTCGTCAATCTATTAAATCGATTTTTCTTTCAATCATTCAGTCAGTTATCTGCCTCGTTAATTCGAAATCCGTTCATTTGTCAACTCGTTCATCCACTAATTTACTTGTTAGTTCGTTAATCCACTCGACTACTTCATTGTTCCTTCATCCACTCGTCCAGTTCTTCTTTCATTCAATTATACGATAATTGTTCTTTCATTTATTCACTCACTCATTCGTTAGCTCGTTCATTCTCCAGCTTCCTCGCTCATCTGTTACCTCATTTATTCATTAATTCACACATTCATCTCTTAGCTTCATTTCCTAACTCATTCATTTCATGGCTCCTTCATTCTCTAATTCATTCATTCGTTAGCTCGTTCTTTTCCTAACTCACTCAATCCTTAGCTCGTTCATTCCATAACTCACTCACTCATTGCTTAGCTCGTTCTTTTCCTAACTCACTCAATCCTTAATTCGTTCATTCGATAAGTCATTCATTTGTTAGCTCATTCAATCCCTAACTCACTCACTCATTAGTTAGCTCGTTCTTTTCCTAACTCACTCAATCCTTAGCTCATTCATTTCATAACTCACTAATTCATTCGATAGCTCATTCATTCCTCAATTCACTCATTCATTCGTTAGCTCGTTCATTCCCTAAATCACTCACCCACCTGTTAGCCAGTCCAGTCCCTAACTCATTCATTCTTTAGTTCGTTCAATTCCTAACTCGTTCATTCATTAGCTCGTTCATTCCCTAAATCACTCATTCATCTGTAAGCCAGTACAGTTCCTAACTCACTCATTCGTTAGCGCTGTATTTCCTAACTTACTCAATTGTTCCTTAGCTCACTCAGTCCCTAGCTCACTCATATTCCTTAACTCATTCATACATAAATTAGTTAGTTCTTTGATTTATTCAATCACTCATTCGTTTGCGCGTTCAGTTATTTTGTTGTGCTTTGAAGGAATTATTCACTTATTTACTTGTACATATTCGTTAGTCTATTTATTATATTATATACAGATCGAACCGTTAGTAATGTGATTAATTTCAGGGAGTTATTCTTTGAGATATTTCAAACTAAAATGTTCCAATCAATTTTGCTCGTTTTTGCTTACTTTTCGAGATAAAAATTGATTTATAAGAAACATTTCATAACATGTTTTGGGAAAGCCATTGATTTACTTCCCAATTTGGGAGCAGGGTATTATGACAATAAATCATTGAAAAAAATAGTTTTGTCTTTTTAATGTGGAGAAATTTGACCAGAATAAATGTAACTTTTCGTTCTGCAAAGGACTTATAAAATGTTACATTTGTTCGGATCAAATTTCTGCATATGAAGAGCACAGGAGATAAACGTGATAAGTCCAAAATTATCGATTTTCTGTTTCAGATGTCAGGTAATATCTCAGGTAGTGTAGAACGGTGCAGTTTAACTGTATAGAATAACCTCATTAGTCCAAAGAAATTTGAAGACTGATAACTCAAAGACAATAGACTGTAATGGGACTTGAAACTTTTAATTTGCTCTATTTAAAAATAGTAAAACGTGACTGATCAGGTTTTCCCCTGTACTCTTTATATTTAAAGGACAAAATTATTTTTTTCAATTATTTATTGTCACAATACACTGCTGTCTAAAATTGACTGAGCATATTGGGAAATAAATCAATGGTTTTCCCAGAACACGCTACGAAATATTTCGTATAAAACAATTTTATTTTTATCTCGAAAGGAAGCGAAAACGAGCAAAATTGCATTAAACATTTTTGTTTGAAATATCTCAAAGAATAACCATTGAAATTTACGACATTACTTACGGTTTAGTTTGTATATAGGGTAAAGGTTGGTAATATTGTGATAATTATATTTGAGAATTTATTACAATATTACTGAGCGAGAGAAGGACCGGTTTTGTGCAGAAACTTCTCCACTAACATTCCCTTAATGCGTTGACGCAAAAACCGATCTTTCTCTCGCTCAGTAGAATTGTAATAATTTCTCAAAAAGAACTATCACAATATTACTCATATCACAATATTACCAACCCTACATGTTTCTATCTACATTTATTACAATCCTACAATTATTTTAGCGAAATAGTCTTATTAAATATTACACGAGATTTCCATTTTCATTTGATGAAATCGATAAATTCTTATGATATTACCTACGGTGAAGGGATGACTAACAATCATCATTCTAACATGTTTCTAACGATATTATTATTTTGTATAATTTCTTTACAGATAGAGATTCGCTCGGTAAAAATAAGAGACCATCAAGATAATCGGTAAACAATGAGATCGAACAAAAACCAGTGACCTTACAAGGACACGAAATCTTGGCGTGAAGTTAGACGGCAGCTCTTAAGGCAGGCGCGTCACTCTGGCCGTCTCGTTTATCAGTGTCATCATTAACTGGAGGTATAAAATGTCGCCAAGGTCTGGCTGTCAGAGCTGGTCCACAGGAAGCTCTCCGCCCACTCGGAAATTGAAATCCCGAGTACCCATATTGATCCTGATGAAGGACTGAAGTAGAGACCAAAAATCCGTACACGCTGCTTCGCCTCGTGATCGTTCACTTAAGGGCCACCGGCAATATTTTCTTGAAGCAGAAATCTCTTCCGCTTTCTTCCATCCTGTCTTCACAATCACTCTTTTCCTTCCTTCACAACTGCTCTTCTTCTTCCGACTACATTTCTCTATGTCATCTGTTCAGTGTCCGTCACCTGTCCTCCGTTCTCTGCCCGCTGCATGTGATCCGGCTGCAACCCATCATCTGTCCTCAATCAAACACCTTTCCTCACTCCTCCTGTCCTCTTAATTATTCTGCCTGTCATTTCTCTCCTCATTTCTGCCCTCCTTCGTCTTCACTTGCACCCTTCAACCTGTCCGTTCTCCACAACTCGTCACCTGTCCTTAATCCGTCACACATTCTCCTCCTAAACCTGTGCATGTACTCCTCAACCTGTCCATGACCACCTCAACTCGTCACTTTCTCAACCTGTACATGTTCCTCTCAATTCGTCACCTGGCACACTCATCAATCCGTCACATGTTCTTCTAAACCTGGTGCAAATGTCGTCTTCAATTCGTCACATGTCCTCCACAACTGCTGTACATGTCCTCATGTGCTCCATAACCTGTCCATGACTCATCAATCTGTTGTAATTGTCCTTAACTCGCCACCCGTCCTTTATAACCAATCACATGTCCTCCACAACACGTCACTTTTCCTCAATCCGTCATATGTCCTCGTCAACCCGTCACTTTTCCTCCTCAATCCGTCACACGTGTTCATCATGTGTCTTTCCAAATCTGGTGTAAATGCCCTCGACTCGTCACCTGTCCTTTCAACCTGTTCATAACCCCCTTAACCTGCTGTACATGCTCTCCTCAACCTGTCAGTAACTTCCTAAACTTGCTGTAATTGTCCTCCTTAACTCGTCATCTGTTCTTCACAACTCGTCGCATGTCCACGACCCGTCACTTTGCTCCTCAATCCATCACATGACACACGTTCTCAACCAGTCATTTTTCCTCCTCAATCCGTCACATGTGTTCATAAACCCATATTATTTCTTCCCAAATCTGGTGTAAATGTCCTAGACTCGTCACCTGTCCTTTCAACCTGTCCATAACCTCCTCAACCTGCTGTACATGTCCTCAACCTGTTTGTGGCCTCAACCTGCCGTGCGCATTCTCCTCAACATCATCTGTCCTCGTTCTCAACTCGCCACATTACTCAAACCCGTCTCTTTTCTTTCTCCTCAACCCGTCTCATGTCCTCAAACCGTCATATATCCTCTCCTCAACTTGTCACATGTCCTTCTCAACCAATGATATCCTCTTCTCGTCAACCCGTCACATATCCTCTTATCAACCCGCCACATGTCCTCCATTCTCACAGATCATTCTCAATCCGTCACATGTCAACCTCTACTCACTACCTATCTTCCTCAACCCGTCAACTTTACTTCTTCTTCCGCCTGTTTTTTGTTCCCATCCTGTCATCTCTTCTCATTCATTCTTCCTTTCTACCCTTGTACTCCGCACGTCACCTGTACCTCGCCTGTAGACATTTGTTCTCCGCATGCCACCTATCCTTCCCTTCTCATCTATCTTTCTCTATCTGTCAAGTTCGTATTTCTCCTCTGATCTGCATACTATTTTCTTCACGTGTTCTATCTTCCATTCTCCGGCATCACTGCCTTCCTTTCGTTATTCATTCCACTACAGTAGGCTGTTCTTCCGAGATGCCTCTTTTCTTTGCATTGCTCATCCATCGTATGTTCTCCCAACCGGTCACCTGTCCGTATCCTCATTCCTTCTCTAATTAACCTATTTCTTCCGTCACTTTCCCCATATTCTCCTGCACACACCTTTCAAGTTTCCTCCTTTTTGTCTCCTTTCGTCTTCTATTGACCTCCTTTCGCATTTCCTTGTCCTACTTTCATTCCTCTTCCTCTTTCCACATCTTCTTTCGTCTTCATCTCTATTTTTGTCTTTCCCGTCCTTCCTTTTATCACCCCTTCCTTTCTTTCATCTATTTTCATCTTCCTTCCCACATTTTGCGTTATTTTCTCCATGTTCTTTGCATTACCGCGAAGTGTTTACTCTCTTATTTCTCCCACAGGACGTGTTTCACCTACAAACCTTGAAACACTCACACTAGTGCCCTCGGAATATGATACGATGCAATAAACTCACGCTGCTTTCCAGAGAGCTGTAAGGTTTAACAGAGAATTAAAGGGAATATGAACGCAGATTTTCGGCGTGGAAAGCCGATGAAACAACAGTTCGTCGAACTGCAGTTAGTCAGAAACACTTATCTTCAAAACTACAGAAGCTGTTCAGAGTTCCTGATGCTACTATTGATTACGATTATGATTATGATGATGATGATGATGATGATGATACGACGACGGTGGAGATAACTGGATGTCAGTATGTTGATTACGTTAAATAAAACTTACGGATTACATACTGCTACAAGCAGATCTTATAGGTAACGAACCCTAAAACACGGTAAAAAGAAGGAAATCTACTTACGCCAGACTCGAAGTGCTCTTCCCTCCATCGTAAAATCAATTATGACGGCCAGTACACATGTAATTGTCAGTTCCGCCTTCCACACAAGAACGAACCCAGTGAGGGGTGAACAAAAAATTACAACTTCGAGATTTAGGCCTCTAAGTCCCAGTTGCAGAAACATCGCTAACTGAAGTGATGGTGGTGGTGGTGGTGGTGGTGGTGGTGGTGGTGGTGGTACAGGACTCCTGGATTACATACTGCTACAAGCAGATCTTCTAGGTAAATGTACTAAGACACAGAAAAAAAGAAAATCTACTTAGACGTCGAAGTGCTTTTCCCTCCCTCGCAAAATCAATTATGACGGTCAGTACACATGTAATTGTCAGTTCCGCCTTTCACACAAGAACGAACCCAGTGAGGGGTGAACAAAAAATTAAAAAGTCGAGATTTAGGCCTCTAAACCCCAGTTGAATAAACATCGCTAACTGAAGTGGTAGTTGTGGTGGTGGTGGTGGTAGTGGTGGTGGTGGTGGTGGCTGTGGTGGCGGTGGTGGTACAGTACTCCTGACTTACATACCGCTACAAGCAGATCTTCTAGGTAAACGTATAAGACACAGAAAAAAGGAATAAAATCTACTTTAAGGTTTTTTGACATCAGAGATGACAAAAGCGTCTCAACCGAATAGCAAGAGGTATTTCCCATATTTATTCTGCGTTTAATTTTCTCTCGAGTGTCATTTATATTTTGTTACTGTTGCTCCAAGGTATTTGAATTTCTCCACCTTTTAAAAGGATCACCTGTATTAACTAAAGGAGAAGTACGGAATCCTTATTCACAAGAAGCAATATCATTATCTATTCGGCTACTCTAACCCCTGGCAAATGAGCTGTTACGTAAGAATCTTGACAATGGCATCATTTTAAAGTTTTTTTTATTATGTAAACCAATAATGCAGATGTGTTTGAATCTATAACTCAAACCTTTCAATTTTGTATGTTTATATTAAAATATCTCATTTTCAAATCTCGCTTTCCCATTACTAGCCCGTCAAAGAAGGCAGTTGGACACTTCATTATCAGACTAATGGCCGGTTTTTCCAAGTATTGTTAGAAAATTTAACGACTGTTAAACTCTAAACAGTTTGTTAATTAATAAAATTGTATGTTTTCAACACCAGTTTGCTTTAGCAGAGTGTTAACAGTTTGTTAATTCTAAATGTAGGATTTCGGGCAGTTAACTCGCTTAACAGTTAGTTAAATATGGCCGATGTCTCCATAGCTGTTCGAACAGAAGTTGCGAAATTAATATTTTGTGTCTCTCTGTAGGGAATGTTTAGCATATGACTGGTAATATAACATTTAAAATATATTTAGGGCTGTTTAAATACATCAGTGTTATTTTATTTCTTTCGTATTTCGTATCCATAATAGCAATGAGGAAATATAACCTTACTTTGTAATTATTATTTAGCACGTCACCTACAACTTTCATTTGTCAACCTGTTGTTTATGGAGCGTGGCCTACTATAACAGGTTGTCATTTTATGCAAGTTTCATGACTCACTCTAGAATATAGAATTTAAAGATTAATTTTAGCCAATCAAAAATTGTCTTACATGTGTAGAATCATTACTAGACTTCGTGGAATTGGCACGAGATTCGCAAGGTTTACTGCGCACGCAGTATAGACTGTATGAAAAGGGGGCGTGCAAAGGATGGATTATGCCTCTGATGTAAACACTGAGCAGTATACTGCGGTTACAATAAAACCTGTATCCTGCATTCAAGAAATATAATGAGTGATCATTGAAGTAGGAAATGTCTAAACATAGAAATACACTATTATTTTATAGTGAGATATATTAACTCTTAAAATTTAATGTAAGATACTCACATAATCCTTGAATATGTACATTGAGCGACTGCAAAGTAACCTCCTCCGATGGTCACTTAAACAGTTTTTATTTTGGGAAAATGCACGTTCAACATAACACGATGTAATACGTGCATATTTGAAGAACGGAAAGTCGTTACTTTTTAGTACACCAACTTCAGACGTCTTGTCGTGATCTGATAGTACATCATTTATAATACGAAGTTGTAAATAGGCAGAATTTTTAGCAAATGTTTCTCAACTTACATTTCATTTTTTCTCAAATTAGTGAATTGTTATTTTGGATAATGGTTTGTGATACTTAATCCACTATATTAAGGGCTTCTGAGAGTTGTAGTTTAGACGATTCTAACAGGATGATGCTTTTGGACAAGATTTTAAAATTAGAATCAATGAACAGAATATCTTCCAATATCTGTTCAGAAAGCAATGATTTTACAGCTGCAACAGCGGAACTGTCCGTGCTATTCAATGCATGAATTACCTCCATTATTTTGCCGTAATATTCTGCATAATAATTAACAGCATCCAACCACGTTTTCCAACGGGTCAAAACTGGTTGCGGGGGTAAGGGTATTCCAGGAGCAATTGTTTGGAATAGCAACACTCTCATTGTAGTATGTTTGATTGAATTCTTGTCTGCACTGAACAAATGTTAAACTTTGACTATTCCAACCACAGTAATGCAAAAACAAGTGCTTACATAGGTATACATTAGCTGTAGCTGGTCTATCTATTTGGACAGGTCACAACTCTTAACATGAACTGCTTATACTACGAGACCGGGCGGTGGCTCACCTCCTCTATACTACCGTACAACGGCAACCTGATTGCATACTGCGTGTGGCAATTCAACGATGTCTAATCATTACCAACTGCTGTTGAGTAGTTAAAATAGTGCTAACAGGCGTTATAGTTAAGTGTTGGTTATCTTAAAATTATGTTGAACAAATGGAAAATACATTAACAAAGCGTTAAAAATAAACAGACTGTTAATTTAACATTCGTTAAGCAAAATTAAACATTACTTGGACAAACTGGCCATAAGTAGAGTTCACAGCTGCTTGAAAGTCTGAGGACTGTCTGCTTTAAAGTCCATAGAGGCCGAAGAGGTTGGAGCCAGTTTGAGTAAAGCTGAACTCTAACTACGAACACTTCAGATTTGTATGAAGCCAGTCTCGATTCTGGAGTGACAGGCGAGCAGCGTATCGAGGGTATATCAAAAGGGATCCCGGCTTCTGTCCGGAGCGTCTAACGCAATTGACAGACGTGGAAGGAAAACAGAACATAACGCGTAAACAAACAAAAGACACACAACTGCGCAGCAGCAGTTGGGAATTAAAACAGGCGAAACGTATCACTTTTATTTGATCAAGTCTGTGCGTTGGAGTTCTGAACGTGAAGAGCTGGTAAAATGCTGATTTTATTCAAAAAGGATTTAGAATTACGTATCCTACAACAGAAGACTCATGCATTCACGTTAGACGCAAAAAAATCCTCAAGATTCATCATCGTTATTGTCACCGAATCATCGTGTAAATCATCGTAAGCAGTCTTTTATGCCGTCATCGTCTTTCTCCCAGTCGTCGTCCTATCCGTCGTCGTTTTCCCCGCCAAATTTGTTGTCGCCATTTGTGTCTATTTCGTCCTTTTCATAGTGTATGTATGTGTATTTATTCACACTGCAAATGGGTATACAGTATATCCGGTGGCAGTGGTAACCAATTACACTCAATAATGAGAATCTATACTAATAATAAATCTGTAGCCGAAATTTTTCTGGTAATTTTCGATTTTCCAAAAATAATTGGTCCTAACATATATAATTAATCACCCTGAAACCGAAAATCGCTTTTTTGACATTTTTGTTTGTATGTCTGTCTGTCTGTATGTCTGTCTGGATGTTTGTTACCTTTCACGCGATAATGTCTGAACCGATTTATATGAAAATTGGAATATAAATTAAGTTCGTTATAACTTAGATTTTAGGCTATATGACGTTCAAAATACATTATTTAAAAGGGGGGTTATAAGGGGACCTGAATTAAATAAATCGAAATATATTGCTTATTATTGATTTTTATGAAAAATGTTACATAACAAAAGTTTCTTTAAAAATAATTTTCGATAAGTTTTATTCTTTGCAAAATTTTGATATTTGATATTTAATGACATAAATGATTTTTAAAATTAAAATACAATGCCATCTAAGGCCGTGTAATGAAATGAAAAACAAATGACTACGTCCATAAGGGGCCTTGGACAACAACAATCGAAAGCTATGAAACATAGCCTACAGAGAATGTTTCTGTGTTTGTATGAAGTAATATCAAAAGCTAAATTAACCGATTTGTATAATTAATTATTATTTAATCATTGGAAAGTGTAGTTTCTCTAGATGGACATAATGCTATAATGTTATTACAGTAACTTCTGAGTGCTCTCTGGACCAAATGATCGCATTTTAATTATTTAAATACAATTTAAATTAAGTAACATATTAAACGATTTATCCTTCTAACAAACACGAATGTTCCCTGGATCAAACGTCCTATTTTAATTATGTAATTACTTTATATTTATTTCTAACAGGTGCAGCGGAGCGCATGGGTACGGCTAGTTAATAATAAATTTCATATTTAAAAAAAAAACAAAATCTTCATATTGCTTCAGTCTCTGGTAATAATGTATTGTACCGGGACATCACTTTATTTTTCCTTGCATTTTTATTGTACCTGCGTTTCTGAATGTACTTGACTCCCACCCCTTTCACTAATGTCCCTGCTAACGTCGCCACACAAACTTACGGCCGCTGTTGCTAGCAGTGAAATAAACAGTACAGAGTACAGTGTGTTTCAGAAATATGTTGCGTTTTCTATTGAGGAAAGAGCTTATATTATTGAAGTTTATTTTCACACAGGTATGGTGTGTAGCATAACTGAATTTATCTGTGTGAACTGAGCACAAGTGAAGATTAGAGTTACCGAAAGTACGGTGCCCTATAATATGGTACGGTACTTAACAGTATTATTTAAACAAGAGTTTTGTTTTACTGTTTGTAGATATGAAGGACAATGATGGAAACTGGAATTACAATATAACCGAATGTGAACAACAGATTTTTTACGCTTTTCTGATTATATAATTACGGAATATTTTCGTAGAAGTGTCATTAATCTGGTAGATAAATTTAAAGCAACAGGGTGTACAGAAAGGAAAAAAGTGTAAGATGGCCAACGAAGGTGACAGAAGATGCTAGAGAAAGGGTGCAGCGAAGTCCTAATAAGTCGGTCAAGAAGTTAGCTGTAGAAATTGGGGTTTCTTACGGAAGTGCTCACAAAATTCTCAGGAATAAATTAGGTTAGTAATATGCTGAATAAAGTATACAATTACATAATGAATATAACTGCCTGAAGAGTTGAGTTTGTGAAAAAAATAATTGTTACTACTCCACTATTTTTTTTATAAAATACCGTAAAAGTAATGATCAAACTGAAAATCGTAATACTGTATTTCCCTGTCACTCCTCCTATAGCTAGTAAAATGATTTGTTTACATATTGCACTAGTAACACCAAACACCTGTAATGGAAGGGGGGTAACAGTGTTTCCGAGTATAGCCAGGTTAATGTTAAAAATGTTGGTAAAAATAAAGTGATTTTCCACAGAGAATATTACCAGACCACAACAGTATTTTGTCTGATTTCTGATGCATTTCTGTAGGTAGAGAATCATCTTTAGATAGAATACAGCGCACCACTAACAATGGGCTTAAATCCTCTGAAATTACTGGGAAGAACGAAACGCTTTCTTCATCTCGTCTTGTTATCCTCAGACTTAAGGGAAAGAGACGCACAAAGCAATCATGTCGATAAGAAACAAGGATCTTTGAGCTGTATTAAGTCAGGATACTGAAGCATAAATATACTCCCACGCAATTACCGTGGAAGAGATATACAGCAGTATGATGATACGAGAAAGATAGCTCAACAAAAAAGTCTTACATTGGGTTCCAAGAATATTCTTAGGTATTACTGCTTCGCTAAAGTATTTAATAACTTGTAAATCAGATTTATTTTCTTTAAATAGCTATTAGTACATTAATTCCGCCACTTTTCCTGAGATATATGAAATGATACTTAAGTACAAACAAGCATCTTCAACAGATTTACTGTGAGAGTTTCATTTTCTCTCTTACGTCATCCGTTTTATACATTTCAACCCGTAAACAACTTCTTGTTAGACATAAATAAACTTATGAAGTTAAAATAGTGAATGTGCGTTTTTAGGCTTTCACAGTGGATGTGTTGAGAAACATAAGTTGAAACTAAGTAATGTAATTAATTTCAGAGGGTTATTCTTTGAGATATTTCAAACAAAAAGTTGAATATAATTTTTCTCCTCTTTGCTTCCTTTTCGAGATAAAAATTGTTTTATATGAAACCTTGCATAGCGTGTTTTGGGAAAGCCATTGATTTAATTCCCAATATGCTCAGTCAAGTTAACAGGACACTATATTATGATATTAAGTGATTGAAAGAATTTTAGATTTTTGCTTTAAATGTGCTGAAATTTTATCCGAACACATGTAACATTGTAAGATTCCTTCACTGGAATTTTATCAGTACCTGGAGATTTCGAAAAATACTAAAATTACTCAATGATGTACAGATAGTTTATACTACGAATGACAATTTTTATTTTCATAGCATCTACAGATTCCGAGGGAAAAATGTTAAAATATAGTAAAATTATACTTGCGAAAGGTGTACCTCTCGTCCGTAAGTCCTTATGTTTATTAATTTATTTTTATAGTAGGCTTTTTTGGATTTATGTGAATTCATAGAAAATTATTATGGAAAAAAGTTATTTATGAAGTCTTGTATATTACATTTTGGATCACAAAACCGCTTTTCGTTTGAATTTCAGAAAACGAAAGTTCTTCTTTCTAAGAGAGTGCGTAAAGTTGCGTTTTAGCCACTGTTATCAGTGTGTAAATTGAAAACCTTTAAAACACTAGAGCGTAAAAAAGTAAGTAATCGCTTTAGGCACTGCTATTAATTTTACGCACTGCCAAAGAAAATGTAATATTTAATGTACAAACTCCATTCAGTACGAAATCATACATTTTCTCGAACTTTCATTAGCCAACATAAATACACTCAGGGACAAAAAAAACGGACACGTTAATATTTGCTGGTATTTTGCAAAACATTATCTTTTCATACAATATTATGGTAGCCATCTGTTGTTATGGAGACATGTATACATTGTTGATTGTTTTTTGTTTTATAAACAAGCCATTACAACCAAATATTCCAATTTTGCTTTCGGAGTCTCAGCTATAACAATTTTGTCTCAACCATTTTGTGCTTCATTATCGTTATCATTCGTTATTTCTTTATTTTTACATTTTCTGAGTTTAAGTGGGGTTGTAACATTTGTCTTAAAACAAGATGCGACCTGAAGATGTGGCTCGAGCTGTAGCCCTTTACGATGATGGACGCAGTGTACGTTACATTGCAAATGTTATTAATATGGCTAGAAGCACAACCCATGATGCCATAAAACGGTATAGAGAGACCCTAGAATATACCAGAAGACCAGGTTCGGGTCGTCCAAGAGCTACAAATCCAAATGAAGACAGGTATATGGTGTTGAGAGTTCTTAGGGAGCGCAACCTGCCAGCTACTAGTGTAGCCCAGCAATTTGTTAACATGCATGGACGCCCAATTTCGGCCAAAACAGTTAGAAGGAGGTTGAAAGCAAGTGGACTGATATCAAGTAGACCTGCAACTGGTCCCAGACTTCTCAGGATGCATCGAGTTGAACGACTGCGTTTTGCAAATGATCACAGGGATTGGGGAAATGGACAGTGGAGCTGTGTTCTGTTCACCGATGAGTCCCGTTTCAATCTGTGCTCACCTGATGGACGTGAAAGAGTTTGGAGAAGGAGGGGAGAACCATTTTCACAGTGTTGCATTTCCGAAAATGTGCCGTATAGAGTTGGTGGAGTGATGGTTTGGGCAGGAGTGTGTACGGATGCTCGTACAGAGTTGGTTTTGTTGAAAATGGAAGACTAAAAGCTGATAGGTATATAAATGAATGTTTGGCTGATCATGTGCCATTTGGCCAATTTGTAGGCGATAATTTTGTTTTAATGCATGATAATGCACGGCCGCATATTGCCCATGCGGTCGGAGATTATCTCCAAGAAGTGGGAGTCCAGACATGAATCCAATTGAACACGTGTGGGACATGCTGGGACGGCGTGTTAAGAATAGACGACCGAGACCAGAATCGTTATAAGAGTTGAGGCGAGCACTTGGCGAAGAATGGGAACTTATTCCTCTCAAGAAGACATTGCTAACCAAATTGAGAGCATGCCACGATGTATGGATGCAGTTATTCAAGCCAGAGGGGGTAATACCCGTTACTAAAAAGAGTTTTTAATGTTTAAGGCACCATAAAATGAAAAAAACAGTTAGACTAAACGATGCTATAGTTATACGCCCTTTGTAATTTTTTGTAAATTTTGTCATCAGCGATTTTTTTTTCAAATGTTGTCGTATAAGGTGCTAAATGAAACATATTTTGTTTAAATGGGTTTTGTTTCATTTTGAAATAATTGGCAACAAAATACAAGCAAATATAGAAGTGTCCGTTTTTTTTTGTCCCTGAGTGTATTACACGTTACACAACTGAGTAACAAATTTAACATTAATATCTACATTTTATTTTATAACTTATTGTTCTGAAGTTACGTGTAGTACTCATTGCAAAATGATTGATCATTCAACTGTTCCTAATCGCTTTGTTGTTTATATGGCCAGTTTAGACGGTCGTGAAATCGTAAACATGAATAAAACAAGCTGATATTCCAGGGATACTCACTTCTTAATGGTTCTGAGTTTAGACGGTCATGACATTGTGATCTTATAACCTAGTGGACAGCTTCAAATACTTGGGATGTACTACAAGCTGTAACATGAGGTGCTGCCAAGAAGTCAAAAAGAGAAAAGCAAAGGCAAAGGAAGCTTTTAATAGAAAAAGGAGCATCTTCTGCAGACCTTTGGAGAAAGAACTAAGGAAGAGACTAGTGAAGTACTTTGTATGGAGTTTGGCATTGTATGAGGCAGAAATATGGACATTACGACGAAGTGAATAAAAGCGAATACAATAGAGCATCGATTATCCGAAAGAACTGGGGACAACTGTTCGGATAACTGATTTTTCGGATAACCGATAATTTACGAAAACAAATTGTACCGGTGCCACAGGAACAGTATGAAACAAAGAAACACTGATATTAAACACAAAACTGTACGTACAGCATATATTTAGTATCACACGTCTCACAAATAACGCAGAGAACTGACTAGCCTAGTTTGACAAGTTCATAATGGTCGTTAAAGTAGGCCTACAGTTTAGGAAAGGAAGTCCTTTTTTTCTTTTTTGCTTCAGAGCTGAGACTCGCTTTTTTGCCGCTAAATCTCGCAAACAGGGCTAACGAAACTTCTACATGGCGCGCACGCAAATTTGAATTTGCCGAATGGAACGCTTTCGGTTGATCTGTAGAAGCATTTGAAATGTGTATATGGAGAAGAATGGAACGTGTGAAGTGGAGAGACAGAATAAGAAATGAAGCTGTGTTTAAAAGAGTGGATGAAGAAAGAATGTTACTGAAACTGATCAGGAAGAGGAAAAGGAATTGGCTGGGTCATTGGCTGAGAAGACACTGCCTACTGAAGGATTCACTAGAAGGAATGGTGAACGGGAGAAGAGTTCGGGGTAGAAGAAGATATCAGATGATAGACGACGTTAAGATATATGGATCATATGAGGAAACAAAGAGGAAGGCAGAAAGTAGGAAAGACTAGAGAAAGCTGAGTTTGCAGTGAAAGACCTGCCCTTGGGCAGAACACTAAATGAATGAATGAACCTCTCCAATTTGAAATATTTATATAATGTAAATTTGTGCTATCGTAGAAAAAACATTGTACATGACACACATTCGTAAAGTTATCTCAAAAATAACTATTATTATTAGGCTATACTTAGTTGCTTAGCAACGACTAAAGTTATGTATGTTTTTTTTCATAATAACAAAAGTAATCTATACTAATAATAAATCTGTAGCCGAAATTTTTCTAGTAATTTTCGATTTTCCAAAAATAATTGGTCCTAACATATATAATTAACCACCCTGAAACCGAAAATCGCTTTTTTGAAATTTTTGTTTGTATGTCTGTCTGTTTGTTACCTTTTCACGCAATAATGGCTGAACGGATTTCGATGGAAATTGGAATATAAATTAAGTTCGTTGTGACTTAGATTTTAGGCTATATGACATTCAAAATACATTGTTTAAAAGGGAGGTTATAAGGGGGTCTGAATTAAATAAATCGAAATATCTCGCTTATTATTGATTTTTATGAAAACCATTACATAACAAAAGTTTCTTTAAAAATAATTTTTGATAAGTTTTATTCCGTGAAAAATTTTGATAGGACTGATATTTAATGAGATAAATGAGTTTTAAAATTAAAATAACTGCCATCTAAGCCGTGTAATGAATTAAAAAACAAATGACTTCGTCTATAAGGGGCCTTGGACAGCAACAATCGAAAGCTATGAAAGATAGTCTACAGAGAATGTTTCTGTGTTTGTATGAAGTAATATCGGAAGCTAAATTAACCGATTTGTATAATTAATTATTATTTCACCATTGGAAAGTGTAGTTTCTCTAGATGGACATAATGCTATAATGTTATTACAGTAACTCCTGATATATAATATAATATAATATAATATAATATGATATAATATAATATAATATAATATAATACAATATAATATAATATGTAATATTATATAATACAATTTAAGTTATTTGAAGGGTTCAGAACCATAGTGGGCCAAGCGCCATTTACTGAATACGTAGAAAACAAGGGTTAAAGTTAAGTTATTACCATAATTCAATGGAAACCTATAACAAGTGAAATAAAATATACACATTAAATCTAAATGATGTCAATCTTCATTAAACTATGGTTGCATGTAATAAAAATTAAGAAACATGTTAAAGGAATTGTCGTTGCACCAAATGAGTTTCTCTGGACCAAAATGACCGCATTTTAATTATTTGGATGCAATTTAAATGAAGTAACATAATAAACGATTTATCCTTCTATCAAACACGAATGTTCCCTGGATCAAACGTCCTATTTTAATTATGTAATTACTTTATATTTATTTCTAACGGGTGCAGCGGAGCGCACGGGTACGGCTAGTAAACTATAAACGCATAGGGTTTTCTCACTAAAATAAAACAAATTATTTCAAAACAAGTAAGATGTACAATAAGAAATTCGTGTCATCTGCATGGCAATTTATTCTTTATTGAGCCGCGGGGATTTCTGCAGAGGTGAAGGGAGTCATAAGCTCGAAAAGTTTGGAAACTACTGCGATGAAGGACGACCCCCTGCAACTCATCTCGTTTCTGCTGTCACGTCACGCATCAAATTTTGTTCCTCACCGGCTGCCATCTTCAGTCCCCAAAGCCTGTATTCGACGGCAGTGTAATTCAGCCACGTGTTATTAAAATCGGAATTTGACGTCTTTCTGCCCACGTGTATCCGAGGTAGGCTATAGGATTCTCAATGCATCTGGGTCAGATGAGTCTTTTTACATCTTTAGATAAAGATTCGGGCCAATATTACCATCAAGAGAATAATAAAACGTCGTCTGCGTTGTTATTTGAATGAAAATGGTGACGAGCATCCTAGATGTGACGCAGAAGAGCCTACCCGTGACAGATATTTCCGGTAGAGGGAATTTGAACTCTGCGTTGTATCTCGTTTCGAGTTTAACTGGGCAGAAGTGGGATTGGGGTGTCAGAATTTAGGAAAATATCTTCTTTATAATGAAATGATATGTATTAACAATTCAATCTCACGAAATAAAAGAATTGGTTTTCAAAATATAACAAATGAACGAATAATACTACTGCTACTACTACTTACTGGCTTTTAAGGAACCCGGAGGTTCATTGCCGCCCTCATATAAGCCCGCCATCGGTCCCTATCCTGAGCAAGATTAATCCAGTCTCTATCATCGTATCCCACCTCCCTCAAATCCATTTTAATATTATCCTCCCATCTACGTCTCGGCCTCCCCAAAGGTATTTTTCCCTCCAGCCTCCCAGCTAACACTCTATATCCATTTCTGGATTCCCCATACGTGCTACATGCCCTGCCCATCTCAAACGTCTGGATTTTATGTTCCTAATTATGTCAGGTGAAGAATTATACGTGCAGTTGTGTTGTGTAACTTTCTCCATTCTCCTGTAACTTCATTCCTCTTAGCCCCAAATATTTTCCTAAGAACCTTATTCTCAAACATCCTTAACCTATGTTCCTCTCTCAAAGTGACAGACCAAGTTTCACAACCATAAAGAACAACCGGTAATATAACTGTTTTATAAATTCTAACTTTCACATTTTTTGACAGCAGACTGGATGATAAAAGCTTCTCAACCGAATAATAACACGCATTTCCCATATTTATTCTGTGTTTAATTTTCTCCCGAGTATCAATTATATTTGTTACTGTTGCTCCAAGATATTTGAACTTCTCCACCTCTTCAAAAGATAAATTTCCAATTTTTATATTTCCATTTCGTATAATATTCTCGTCACGAGACATAATCATATACTTTGTCTTTTCGGGATTTACTTTCAAACCTATCTCTTTACTTGCTTCCAGTAAAATTTCCGTGTTTTCCCTAATCGTTTGTGGATTTTCTCCTAACATATTCACGTCATCCGCATAAACAAGGATCTGATATAACCCGTTCAATTCCAAACCCTCTCCTGGACTTTCGTAATGGCATACTCTAGAGCAAAGTTAAAAAGTAAAGGTGATAGTGAACGAATAATATATTAATAATAATAATAATAATAATAATAATAATAATAATAATAATAATTCACCCTCTTATTGAGGTTCTGGCTAATATATACATCTATTTATCAAGCAATACATCTCACTTGACGATATGTGACGAAGTAAGAACAATAAAATTGTTTGTATACATCTGAAGTTTGATTGGTGTAATATGTTACTAGTCAACGATGCATGCAATGACAGCGGAAAGGAACTGGCCATCCTACTCCATTATCGCCTGTTTTAGTTGCCTCATAATTAATGCCTTATTGGTGTTATGAGTTTCAGACCTATCTTCGGACAGTTGTGTAAATTTGTGGAAAAATGCAAACATCGACAACTTTATTCACGCTGTAACATAGCAACGTACGAAATTCCGCAGCAAAACCCTTTCAAAACATCCGTCACAGAATTTTGTTTCACAGCGTTTCCTCGACTCGTAATATACATGCAAAAATGTCACTTCAAAAAGCTGAATGTCTTAGAAATGAATATGAGTTTCAAATTGAGCACTAAAATCTGTACTAGAGACAACCAATTTAATGCAAAATGTTGTTTTACTGTTATTCAAGGAAAGCTTTGGTGAAAACTTATAACCAAAGCTCGGAACTTGGGGACTTGTGTTTTTGCATGTGGCTAAGCGACCGGACTTCAATGTCAACAAACTCCCGATTCCATTACGGAGGTACTGTCAGGTTTGATATAAAAATGGTTTCTGTCTGGAACAACATATTGATAGTATTATGGTAGGTTGAAACACGTAATTTTATAGCATATATATAATAAAATAAATATGAGAAATAAATTAAATTTACTGTTCTGCTCTATACATTTTATTACAGTGTATGACTACGTACATTCGAAGATTTTCGAACCAATAACTTCTTTGCATGTTAGTAAACATGATTTGAAACGAGAAAACTTATTTCCACGTCACATGAATTGACGGGATCAAACTTAAAATACTGTTCTCGGAAATAATTTTCAATTTGTGTGTCACTACTGGGGCAGGTCCCTCTACGACTTCATCCATGGCTATGGACAAATCTTCCACCAATTTAAGGGACTGCAATGTCTTTCAATGAATGCCCTTTTCCAGCCTCTGTTTGTGTGTGGCACAACTTACAAAATGTAAACTCTCCATTCGAAGAAAATAATGTATCTCCTCCGAATTCCTCCACGAAAGTCTGTACCTAAAATTAAAAAAATGTATTTTCAAACTTCTATAATAGTCTTTCAAATAACACGTATTTTCTAATTCCTGAAACATACCGTTTACCTGTAATTATCTTCGACATGATACAGTTTCGTCGACCGTCTTCCTGTTATTCAATGTGACCGCTTTCTTAGTACACACGACTGTCCCTGAGCACTTGCAGCGTGAGCTTTGTGTACGTTGTACCTGTAACCTTACTCATGCACACGACACACCAAGTCCCCAAGTTCCGAGCTTTGCTTATAACAAAATACTTTTAACGGGTGAAGTTTGGAAGTCCAAGGTTTACGACGTTGGCAACGAACACGTAAAACTGTGGTGATAAACGTGAGCTATAGATAACCTTTGACATTTAAGATAAAAAGTAGTCAAAAGGTACTCTATTGGCACTGACCGTCAAAAGGAAGGCGTGAACAAGTGATCAAAGTACCCGGAAATAAAACATCGAAAAAAGTTGTGCGTGAAGTTCATTTATTATTGGCTGTATGGAGGCGCAAGGGAAGACTTTGCACCTTGTAATATATTGCTCGAATTCAAAGAATAGCGTATTTCAATCAAGCTACACAATAAAACTCCAATCAATTTGTCGATGTATCAGTCTGCAAGAACTGGGACTACAGGATTTCCTGCGAAAGATAAAAAAGCGTACTGCACGCTGAGGTGAAGCGATCAGAATAATTGTATTACATGATATTCTAACAAGGTACTGTCTGATGAAGGATGGGTGGAGCGGAGAAAAATTCTCTCCGGCACCGCGACTCGAACACGGGTTTTCAGCTCTACGTGCTGGCGCTTTATCCACTAAGCCACACCGGATTCCAGTTCCGCTCCACTTCGGTACATCACAATAATATGCTATGCAAAAAATAATCACTTAGTGATTTAAGACTGCGCTCATTCCGTCGGATCCCGGCCACTTAGTCACTCGTATTGAGTGCACCTCTGCACATAGTGTGTTAGATATTGTGCCACTGTCACACATCTGTGACACAATGCATGAGGGTTGACCACTAAAGGGAAACTAAAGGTACGGTCACACGTCGCTACTTTTGCTGCAGCTGCAAAAGTTGCGTGTCGTGTTCACGCGTAAGGCAAAAGTAGCGCGCTGCACGCTACTTTTCGTGCTGCTGAAGATTGCGAATCTGTTCACACACAAGGCGCTACGTTTGCAGCCGCAGTCATGCTGCAGGTTCCCATCTCCGTGTTGACTTCTCAATATACATTTTGTGGTTATGTTCGCATTATTAAGAAACTCATGCGAAAACTTACTTATCTATTATTTGCTTTTCTGTCCTAACTAGCATTCAGAAATTGGCATTATTTTTACTACAAAACTTTTAAAAACGCCTATATACTTACGGTCTTACTAATAAACCGTGTATAGTTTACATACGAGACTTATGCAGCGTTGAGACAGAAAACGTTACTAATAAACCGTGAATAAGCTATGGACGTATAAACAGGCTGTAACTATACAATGGCAATTGCTTTGCAGTAGTTATATACACGAAACCCCTTGTTTAAGCGTTGTATACAGAGAAAAAAATGGCCGCCCCTCTAACAGCTGTTCATATCGACTGTCATTTTATGATGATGGATGCCTTGTAACCACAGAAGAACACACCAAAGAGCACAGAATAAGTAGAATAATATTGCTGTAGCTTGTACTCTTTGGCCAAAATATAGTGTGGTAATCGATTAGAGCTAGTTGTACTATCGATATTTCACACTCCACAGTAGAGCACTCTACCGGATGTAATAGAGAACCTCAGATATTCTATTATCTTTCGTAACGAAGTAATGACGAAACTATGACGTAGCTGTGTAACAGTTATACTGTTATACACGACGTATGTAGTGATTATTAGTAAGGAATTTACACACGACTTATAAACGAGCTACTCATTGTATAAGTATAAGACAGTTAAACGTCTGTATATAGAGTTTTTATTAGTAATACCGTTAAATGATAACCAAAAGCATATTCACGTAATCAATGTTGGCAACCCTCCTGTTTGAAACTACGTTACGGAAAATTTAAAAAATGAATTATATCGTAAGCAAATATGCTCAGACTGTGTTGTGCATTTAATAACTGTTACAAACAATTTGTTTTCATCACATCTGACATTAAAATATATCCAAACAATAAAAGTATCATTGGCACATTTCGGTGGCAACACTGGTCGCAACCGCAGCCAAAGTTTCAATAAAACCGATAACAAAACCGGCTGCAACCCTGAGAACCCTGTTCACACGTCGCTACTTCTAAGCTGCGCGCAGCATGAAAAAGTAGCGGGCAGCAGGTTCGTCAGCCGCTACATTTCGGGTTGCACCGTTGTTCACACGTCGCAGTACGAGAGTTGCGCAGTTTTTTGTACTGCAGCGCTGCAAAAGTAGCGACGTGTGACCGTACCTTAAGAGGTGGAACAAACTGAGAGAATTCAATCCGGCATCGGAACTGGAATCCGGTGTAGCTTAGTGGATAAAGCGTCACCATGTCTCCGCTCCACCCATCCTTCATCATATGATAACGCAGAATTCCTTCACGGAAATATCATACATACTTCGGTACATCACAATAATCTGGTACTGTCTATTTTATAGAGGCGCTTCTACCAGATGTTTTAGAGCAACATTAACAACGCCGTAGACATAATTAACTCCGCCGAAATCATCATTAAATTCCCCGAAATCATCAACCATCATTAACTCCCCCGTAAGACTTATCAGCACTCTCAGTGTGATTAGCTACTTCTCGTAACAATAGGGATATCCTGAACTAGCACCAACAGATAGCGCACGTGTACTATGAGGGATGCGCTTTGCGTGTGCATTTGTTTTTCGGTGTACAAACATTGAGGATATACATACGGTCTTACTAATAAAAACTCTATATACAGAAGTTTAACTGTCTTATACTTATACAATGAGTAGCTCGTTTATACGTCGTGTGTAAATTCCTTACTAATAATCACTACATACGTCGTGTATAACAGTACAACTGTTACACAGCTACGTCATAGTTTCGTCATTACTTCGTTACGAAAGGTAATAGAATATCTGACGTTCTCTATTGCATCCGGTAGAGCGCTCTAGTGTGCCGTGTTAAGTATCGATAGTACAACTGCCTCTGATCGATTATCACACTACATTTTGGTCAAAGAGTACAAGCTACAGCAATATTATTCTAATAATTCTATGATCTTTGGTTTGTTCTTCTGTGGTTACAAGGTAACCATCATAAAATGACAGTCGATACGAACAGCTGTTAGAGGGGTGGCCATTTTTCCCCTATATACAACGCTTAAACAAGGGGTTTCGTATATATAACTACTGCAAAGCAATTCCCATTGTATAGTTACAGCTTGTTTATACGTCCATAGCTTATCCACGGTTTATTAGTAATGTTTTCTGTCTCATCTCTGCATAAGTCTCGTATAAAAAGTATACACTGTTCATTAGTAAGACTGATAGTGTATTAGTATATTAAATACTCTTAAAAACAACTAAAAATGGCAAATTTTTGTTATATTCCTATATGTAAAAACCAGGGAAAGCTTTTTGTCTTCAATCAGGTCTCGAAATATTCTGAATATATGCTTTAAACCTTAAAAATATAAGTAATTAAATTGCGCCTCGAAAGTGCAAGCTCTTAAATAAAAGTAACTACTTCAAGTAAGGAATTGTTGACTACAGTTTCATTTTGGAAGAGGAAAAAGAAAAAATTAATAAAAACATATGCAACCTCGACAGCGAGCTATGTTAGCTTAGATTATATGCAGTAGTTGTAGGAATCTCCGAAGTTTACGCCTGCAGTAAACTCTCGATAAACTGGGATGTTTATTATCCAGGACGATCCGTTGTGCAACCCATTTCGTGAATAATGTTTTTAATGTACTGTACCATAATAATTATTAAAACCATGTTTTAACTTCAAATTTTCAAACTCATCCTACATAGTATTCAAAACTGCATGTCCTTAACCTACAAAACACACGACTGATCGTGATACTACTGCGATCATATTATATCATCCTATTAAAAATTACATTTGATCTTTCTGCTACTACAGAAAAAATACAAGGAATTTAATCTCGATAGTTCTTCCCTATAAAAAAACACATTGGTGGCTGCATATCCTGTTTTTAGCGTACGGTTCTTAAATACTAATTATTAAAGTGGGCAATAACACTTTCGACATAATTCCTATTTTTATATTCGTGGATATTGTTCGCAAAGTTCTCGTTTAGGTTCATGAACATTCAATTTACTCGTATTTATATTCTGCATACTGCAGATTTCCCCACCCATCTCGGGGAATCGCTGAATATTATACAGGTTTACGTTATTATTTATTGTAAATTAAATTAAATTATGAGGTAAGAAAATATTGAATTATATTAAATTATACTAGGTTATACAAAATAACTGTAAATATAATTTTGACACGCACAGAAAACCAACAAGCGGGAAAACGTAATGAGCTCAGGCATATGACAAAACATAGCCCTACAACATGATGCGCCGCATGGAACGCTCCTGCCATCTGACGGTAAAACTTCGCATAAGATATCCCTATTAGCAATTTCTCCGTAACCATGATCAACTCTCCCAACACCACTAGCAACTCCGCCATAAGCAACAACTTCCCCTCTCCATTAACCACTCTCCATCACCATTCGAAACTCCGTCGTCACCATTAACAATTCCGCCGTAACCATCAACATACCAATATCATTAGCAACTCCTCGTCATCGTTGGAGACTCCGCTGCAGGCTAACCATTAGCAAGTCCTCCGTCACCATTACCCCGTAGCAACTTTTCTCCAATCATAAACTCCACTATCGCCAATATCAACATCCCCGTTCCAATTTTATTGCCACCATCATCAAATCAACTCCTATGTCACCATCAATTGCCTCGTGACCACTGTCAGCTCCGGCTTCGACAACAGTGCTGTAATCGACATCAACGACTGTCATCATTGCCCTCATCATCATCATCATCATCATCATCATCACTGTGACTGTAAAATAACTGAAGATAGCGTAGGACCTTCTGCGACTACAATAGATATACTTACATAAAGTTTTCGTAATCATGAAGCCACTAGAACGTAAAATCTGTGCATTCCATCCAGCGAATAGGGATTATAAATAATGGACACTTCGCGTCGGTAACTTTGATGTAGCAGGACTGATTTCAATGACCTTCAAACCAGCTAGAGCGTGAGATTCTGCTTTCTTCCTAAAGTTGGCGCTGACATCACACCAGCTAGCAGTCGACACAGCGGAAATATAACACATATAATTAATACATCTAGGTACATTATGTACTCAAAATAAATTGGATCCATAAAATAATAAATCCGTCATTAACTGTAATGTCTAGACTCTATAGAGTTCCTTTATAATGAGAGTTGAGACGTTGACCCCAACAACAATTAAAATATGTAATGATTTGATAGGAGTGAAAATGGAAAAACAAAACTCTTATGAGAAGTAAAACCATATATCTATATTATATTATATACAAATATTAAACGAATTTGATACTTAGTTTTATAATGTATTATATTATTTTATAATATAATTTATTATATCTGAAATATAAAAAAAATGATTACTACAATTAATTTTCCACTGAGAAAAAAAGGAAAGAATTCTTTATAATCCCCATTCCCCATCTAGGCCTTGCCATTATTAACCCTTAAACTGTCAAAACTTCAATTCTCACACTACTTTATTAAGCCGTGTCGGACTGTAAAGAAAACAACTATTGCAATGTCCATATTTTATATGTTGTGCAATATTATAGTATTGTGAAATTTTGGTTAAATTTTATTTTTCCTAATTTTTGTTTATATTGTTCTATTAAAATTATAGCATATTGCCTATTAACCTGTTGTATCATATAGGATACTTTGTGAATTTAAAGGTTAACAGCTAACACCAGACTATTACGAGTAACGTCTGCGTAGACGAGGTACAAAACTCAATGCTTACAGGTGAAGTAGCTCCTGTTCCTTCGAAGCCATAAAACCCTTCCAAAATGCGGTAAAGTACTCTTTAATGAAACATAATTCTTAGCTTTCCTGTGGTTCTAATTTGCGTATGCTAATGCAACATAATACGTAACACCAACTTACGAAAGCGATTAGCAGGCCTACAGCTGCCAGCGTTGAGGCTCCAACCCCGTAATTGGTCTGTTTTCACTCGGTCTCTCTAATTGGCCACATATTTACGCATTTGAAATGTTGTACCCACTGTACAGTTACAAAATTATAACTTACTTTAATAATAAGCGATTATGGTCGATCAGACAGATTCTTAACCCAGCGCTTTTAGTCCAGGCGGAATCTTCCTTGCGCAAAGGAAGTGTTTGTTTTGAAATGTCTTCAAGAACTTCAGCTACAGTACTTTACTTCCAGTGTTCAATAATTCACTCCGAAAACTGAAGTGAATGTGAAGATACGGAATTAAACTTTGGAGCGAGTCTTGATGGGAGTCCACCTGTATGTAGGCAACAATTTAGCACGAATGTTCACAAGTAGCATATATACAGGGGCTCTTGTTTACTGCACATACGTAGTAGGTTATGTTACGACGCTTTATCAACATTTGAGGTTATTCAGCGTTTGAATGAGATGAAGATGATAATGCCGGTGAAATGAGTTCGGGGTCCAGCACCTAAAGTTACCCAGTATTTACTCATATTTGGGTTGAGGGAAAACCCCGGAAAATACCTCAACTAGGTAACTTGTCCCAACCGGGAATCGAACCCGGGTCACCTGGTTTCGCGGGCAGATGCGGTAACCGTTACTCCACACGTAGTGTATTGTAAGCGAAACTTATACAATAAGGGAGCTTCAAATTTTATTTCCGTATCTATACATATGTATGCACTGTATATAGCCTATTCTCAAAATAACGGCAATTTGTATTCTTATGCAGACGATACAGTTATTTGGGGTAACTTTCTACTGGTCAGTGTAACTTTGTACCAGTTTCCAATTTTACTAGAAGATTTAATTTCACATTTCCTAATCTGTCATAGATTCGTATATCGTCGTCGATTTCATGAAACCTCCTCTGCGACAGTACAGAGCATACTTTCTTCAGGGGGAAGAAAAAAGTAATTAAAATATATCAATAGGCGTACATAAGAATAGCAGATAATTCAGTAGAAAACGTTGGTGAATATGATGAACATCAATGACGTCACCGAAGATCAGTGTAGGCCTATTGATATTTAATTTTTTTCTTCCTCTTGAAACATTACGCTCTGTACTGTCACATAGGAGGTTTCATAAAATCAACGACGATATGCAAAGCATAACATAACCCTAAACTAACTTAACCTAACCTGTCACACATTCGTATATGCAAGGTAGGCCTATATCGCGAATTACACCGTTTCAAACTTTCGTAATGTCATCTAAGTTATGTTGGTATGAATGGTAAGACAGTTGACAGCGCATAAATGGAGTAGGAAGGAAACAATCTCAGCGCTACCACAGTCTAGTACATATAGTCACGAAGCTTGAGGTGATGAGAGTGCTAGGAACAATAGACTGTGCCGGTACTATTTCGAATTGATGAGGCGATAGTAGCGATCCTAGTGGTTAGCAACTATCTATGGATGCATATTCCCTACGTATTCAGCTTCGTGACTGTATATACAGGGACATCATTTTATTTTTACTAACATTTTTAATATTAACCTGTCTATATCTTTAGAGAACCGGAAACACCGTTTGCTCCCCCCTCCAAGACTGGAGTTCGATGATACTGGTGTAAAACACAAATCACTCTATTAGGTATAGGAAGGAAGAAAAGTAGTTCATCCATTTACGTAAACTAGGAAATATCGCGATTTTGAGTTTGATAATTTTCATTAGGTTTTTCTTTAATCAAAGTACAGTACTGTATTAAGAACAAGTGTTTTTACTCACGAAGTGAGTTATCCATGCGAACGTATTCATTATGCAGTGTATATTATACTGTCTACAGCACATTAGCGTACAATATAGAGAAAGAAGTTAAATTGAAAGATAATCATAATATGAATATTTAAACACAAGTTTGAAAATGGTGGCCGTTCATTTCGATACAGGCTTGAGTTCTTTTGTGCATATTATCGCACTATATACTATTGCATCTAATTCCAATTGCCAGTTTCGTCCTTCGTACTAGTAACTCATGTTGAAATAATTCTGTACCTACTCTACGTACTGTAAATTCAATCTTCACTTCTGCCCGACCCGAAAATATAAAATTACTCAGACATGCTATCTACTGTCCGTCCAAGTGGTTATGCCGCAGGATTGTAGAAAGGGAGGAAATCACGTGACAGTTAATTACTTAACGAGGCCCTTTTATTTAAGTTAAATTAAACAGTTGTATAATATTACGTAAACTTCCAATTCCTAAGAGAAATTAATGTTTTCAGAAAAGAGCTAAGACAGCCCAGCTATTACAGAGGGGCGAGCAGAAGCAGGTGG
Organism: Periplaneta americana; assembly: GCA_025594305.2. Lineage (NCBI taxonomy): Eukaryota > Metazoa > Arthropoda > Insecta > Blattodea > Blattidae > Periplaneta > Periplaneta americana. Next base: position 18,744,038 of record JAJSOF020000033.1, read on the forward strand.
GGGAAATCGGGATGCGACGTAGGCAAACGGACAGTACCTGTGCGAAAATATGATTCAATATTGAAAGCCCTTTCGTCACTGGAAAACGCGAACATATTTCTGTAACGTACTATTCTCAGTAACTCAGTACTGCTTACTATCTGCGGTCTTGGTTCTGTGTGGAGTTGGAACTTCCTTAGTAGAAGGGGTGGGAGTGAAGTACATTCAAAAACTCAGGTACAATAAAAATTGAAGTAAAAATAAAATGATGTCCCTGTACTAGACTGTGGCGCTAGTTTAACCTAAAATTTTATCTTTCAGAAACATTCTGTTTTAACATAAAATTTCGCCAGCAACGGTAGAATGACCGCTTCCTCTCCATCTTGTAATGTATTCCTCGTAACTCATGTGAGCCACCAGGCATTACATGAAGCAAGGAGAAATGAGATACATGGTAAGAACGACGGACCAAAACCACAGTCACGAAGCTTGAGTTGTTGAGGGTACTAAGAACAATAGACTGTGTCGGTACTATTTCGCATTGTCTGTGATGAGGCGATAGTAGCGATCCTAGTGGTTAGAAACTGTCTATGGATGCATATTCCCTACGTATTGAGCTTCGTGACTGTGTATACTAGACTGTGCCAAAACCCCTTACTATTGCCAGTTAACATATCACTACTAGGCCTATCTATTTTCAGATCTGCTAAGAGGTCACTAGAACTATCTCGTATTGCTTCACGCAAGAGGCACATCCAGAACATTCCTTTCGTTCACTGTGTTGACAAAGTTCATTCCCAGGGCCGGGTATTTATGGAGATCGCGAAAATCACAACATAATAGATATACAATACATTTTACTAATCTTTATGAATTAAGTGATTCTGATTAATAATATGCGGATAAAACAATCGCGAAATAGAGTTATAATAGCGAAATATGACCACATTCGCAAATTATCACTATTGCGTCGTTTCATAGCGAATTTCATATTTTGAGTTTTTTTTTTTCGGATTTTTTTTTCACTTGAAGTTGTTATATATCCAAGCAGGCTACATTACACTGTATTCCAGATGTTCTGATTACATTAATGAACTCAAAAGACGGAGAATTCAACATTTCGCTAATAATTTGAAGGCGAAAATTACTATATGAGGCCCAGGCCCACCAAGGGTTGTAGCGCCAATGATGATGATGATGATGACTAATAATTTGAAAGTGTTAATTTGAGGCTACAAGTTTTTTCTTTTTTCGTTTTTAATGAAGATGTGTTAAATAGTCTCAATCCAACAAATATTGCCTATTAGCAACACTGCATCTTTACCAGAATCCAACGAACCTTTGAAGTTAATTATTTGGAAAGTAATATTCAAACTGACTTAATACTCCAATTCCAAAATAATTGTACTTTCCAAAATTTCCATTAATCTCCGCCAAGAGTACAAATCAATCTCCAATAATCTCCGCTGATACCAATATTAAAAGACACAAGTGGTAAAATTAATCAAATTAAATTTGGAAAGTAATATTCAAACTGACTTAATACTCCAATTCCAAAATAATAACTGTAATTTCCAAAATTTCCATTAATCTCCGCCAAGAGTACAAATCAATCTCCAACAATCTCCGCTGATACCAATATTAAAAGACACAAGTGGTAAAATTAATCAAATTAAATTTGGAAAGTAATATTCAAACTGACTTAATACTCCAATTCCAAAATAATTGTACTTTCCAAAATTTCCATTAATCTCCGCCAAGAGTACAAATCAATCTCCAATAATCTCCGCTGATACCAATATTAAAAGACACAAGTGGTAAAATTAATCAAATTAAATTTGGAAAGTAATATTCAAACTGACTTAATACTCCAATTCCAAAATAATAACTGTAATTTCCAAAATTTCCATTAATCTCCGCCAAGAGTACAAATCAATCTCCAACAATCTCCGCTGATACCAATATTTAAAGACACAAATGGTAAAATTAATCTAATTAAATTTGGAAAGTAATATTCAAACTGAGTTAATACTCCAATTCCAAAATAATAACTGTATTTTCCTAAATTTCCATTAATCTCCGCCAACAGTACAAATCAATCTCCAATAATCTCCGCCGACACCAATATTAAAAAAACATAAATGATAAAATTAATCTCCATAAATACCTGCCCCTGTTTCATCCTATAATATCTGTTGAAATACATTATTTTGCTACATCATGAGATCAAGCATTCACACTTAAATTCCCTCGAACAGTTACGAAATAAATGCCAAGTTTTCAAACAGGCCTACAACTTGTTTGTAGGATCATCTGGTTCCCTTATCGTTAAATCATCTTCACACCTCGACACCAACAACCAGCTACAAACATTTAACGACTTAATTTCAGCCTTACCTCATTGTCTTGTCACTGCCAGGTGTTTATGTTGTAATGCTGTAAGTCCATTTCAATCATAGTACACTAAAGTTATTAGATATCAATAACCGCAACCACAAATGTTAAATATTAAATCTTTACCAGCCACCAAACGCACAGCACAAGAGACGACGCGAGACTAAACCTACGGAAAATTGGCGTCGGTTTTACTGAAATGTAGAAGGCTTTAGCAAGCGGTGAGGGAAACTTTAGATAAATTTCTACATAGAATCTAGTTTTCCGCTCCTGAAAGATTGTACTGCATAACTGTTTGCAGGGGTCTATAGACAGACAGACCAGACTGACCAATCAGAGAACAGATCGAAAACCTGTTTCGCTATGTTCGTCTCTCTCTCTCTGTCTTCCTTTCCGAAGGGTTTCACAAACTTACTTTACTACGTTATGGTAGTAAATCCAGCTACTGAAACAAGTCTGAATATTACTATAAATGTCCATTATTTTAAAATTATTAGTTGTTGACAATTAGTAGAGTACTGATTTAAGGATCCCACAGAACTCGTTCTTTTACACAGTTTTGTCAGACGGTCAAAACTGTACTGGTAAGAACGAACGAAATATGACTTAACATTGCAGCTGATGTGCGGGAATGTCAGGAACGATTTTCAAACCGTAGACATTCAATTCGAGGAGTATTTACACATTTGCATGATCGGATAAATGTATGTATGTATAGTAGGTTATTTTATGACGCTGTATCAACATCTCAGGTTATTTAGCGTCTGAATGAAGTGAAGGTGATAATGCCAGTGAAATGAGTCCGGGGTCCAACACCGATAGTTACCCAGCATTTTGCTCATATTGGGTTGAGGGAAAACCCCGGAAAAAACCTTAACCAGGTAATTTGCCCCAACCGGGATTCTTTGCCCCAACCGGGATTCGAACCCGGGCCACTTGGTTTCGTGGCCAGACGCGCTAGCCGTTACTCCACAGGTGTGGACTGTATGTATGTATGTATGTATGTATGTATGTATGTATGTATGTATGTATGTTTCATTTCTTAGTTATTTAACGACGCTGTTTCAACTGCTAGGTTATTTAGCGTCGAAAGGATTGATGATAGCGAAATGATATTTGGAGAGGTGAGGCAAAGGATTTGCCATAGATTACCTGACATTCACCTTAAGGTTGAGGAAAACCTCAGAAAAAAACCAATCAGGTAACCGGCCCAATCGGGAATCAAACCCACGTGTGTATGTATGTATGTAGGGAAACTCTGGTAATTCCGCAGTAGTGCATATATGATTTTACTGCGGCTTTATAATATCGTGAACGTAAGTTCTGAGAGGCTGTCAACAGGAGGCATGTCCTCTGCAGTGCTGTAGAAAAAATCAAGGATATTGGTCGACACCTTTGTCGGCAATACAATGAAACATCGAAAGTTGCTGTGTTTCGTGTTTTGCTACACAGTTGTAAAGAAAGTGAGCATTGTTACATATAAATTGTTCCTTTTATGTAACATTTATAATGTATTTCATAATTATTTACTACTGCGGAATTAACCAAGTCCTATTGATGATTTATCCGAACTGTTGAGGAATTACCCGAGTTCTTTTTCAACTGTAATGTATATATAACTAAATATATTTGCATTTTAATAGGTCTCTTTATCTCATTTGATAATGAAAGGCTTCGTCCATGTCTACAAACTTCATAATATTTTTCAATAAACATTTTGATAAAAAAATGTGATAGATTTACTCCTTAATATTGTCAAATTAGCAGAGTCTCCTTACGTATGTATGCGTGTGGTGTGATTATGAAAGTCAATTCTTATTTGTATTGAGAACTATATGTCGGTAGGATAAAAGTAAGTTCATCAAGAAGATCATTTTATTACGTACCACAAATTGTAACGTTCTCCCGACTTCTTTACTGCTTCAATCCACAATGGAAAGCGCATCAACTACGAAGAGATTTCTATGGTATGAAATTATACTGACGCATTTAATTCCAATCGAAATTGCTCCAGTTGTTAATCGTTTCTATTTGATTTAATTTGCAACCGGGCAGGGCAAAATATGAAGCAAGCATTGCACGTCAAGTAGCGTGCAAATCGTTTGGTGACGGATTTAGTGACTGCGAGTGCTTCAACATGGAGAGGCAGCGTGTGAAGTTGAAGTGGACAGCGTGTGCGTGATTTACACAAAAGAGTGCGGCTGTTATCGCTGCAGCATGTTACAGTTCTTATTGTTTACACAGCGTGACGCAAACGATACTAGGAAAAAACACTTAAGAACAGTTGTGATCATATGAAACAGGGAACACTTACGTCCCCTCCCCTACACCATACTGTTATCTAGTCATAACAAGCAGCGAAAGTGTAAGAAAAGAGGCACAATATTTACTGTACACTGCTGGAGCATACAGACCGAAAGAGAAGAGCTGGACAATAAAAATATGTAACGAAATAAAGAAACAGATAAATACTAACTAATAACGATGAGGGACGAACGATGAACGAAGCGAGGAAGGAAGAAAGAAAGAGTTATTAAAGAACGATATAACAAATAAGAAGTAAAATTAAATTATGGTTTATTTAACGACGCTCGCAACTGCCGGTGTGCCTGAATTTTGTCCCTCAGGAGTTCTTTTACATGCCAGTAAATCTACTGACATGAGCCTGTCGCAATTCCTCCGTAACCATGATCAACTCTCCCAACACCACTAGCAACTCCGCCATAAGCAACAACTTCCCCTCTCCATTAACCACTCTCCCAGTAAATCTACTGACATGAGCTTGTCGCATTTAAACACACTTAAATGCCATCGACTTGGGCCGCAACCTCGAGCATAGAAGGCCAGCACTATACCAACTACGTTACCGAGGCCGACAAAGAAGAAGTATATAGATGGTTAAAAAGTGATACCGGTATCTGCAAATTTGCAGGTGAATCAAACAACTGTTTCAATTTTTTTTTTCAAAATAGACAAACTTTTGATAAATATTAGTTAACTGTCCAATTTTGTAAACATAATAATAATGTACAGTAGTGGCAAAAAAAACCGGACCGACCCTTGTAGATGATTTCAGAGCCTTGTTCACTCCAAAGCACGATTGACTGGTAAGTAATACTTTCGTGGTTCGAATCCTGCCTCGGAAGGAAACTTTTTTTTGTTCCTTATTCAAATTTATTCCCAATACTTTTCGATGCCAGCGATATTTTAGTACTTAATTAACTTATTATTCCCAGAACATGAATTTTACCAGCTATCGAAAAGTACACTGAGTTCTTGTCAGAAGCACTACTGCCTTTTGGATTTTATATCTCCTTATGGATAATGGGTTTACAGAATCGATCACAGTTGAGCGGGGTTGCATATCGTCGTCCAAAGAAGGAACAGGTGACTCACCCGGTATAGCAGGGATGTAGAAACGCCTGTATTACGTGTTCATACTACATGCAATACAAATCCAACATCGTTCACTTTTCAGCAAGATAAAGTACATTACATAGCTATGTTGTAAAAGTGGGTGAAGAAAGAATGATGCTGAAACTGATCAGGAAGAGGAAAAGGAATTGGTTGGGTCACTGGCTGGGAAGAAGCTGCCTACTGAAGGATGCACTGGAAGGAATGGTGAACGAGAGAAAAGTTAGGGGTAGAAGAAGATATCAGATGATAGACGATATTAAGATATATAGATCATATGAGGAAACAAAGAGGAAGGCAGAAAATAGGAGAGATTGGAGAATGCTGGATTTGCAGTGAAAGACCTGCCCTTGGGCAGCTGTTGAGGAAATGTGCGGGTTCTTGAGAGTATGCAGTTTAGGCGCTTCCACATCCCTGCGTTATAGATACAAGCTCAAGGAGAAAAATATAAATAAGGGGAATAATGAAAAAAATTGCCTACAACAACAGTGTATCCTCTGATTTAGGTTCTGGCTGATACATCTATTATCAGGCAGTAGGGGAGACTGTTGTACCTTTAGCATAGTGTACCTTTGAACATTTTTTCTTTTTTAATTTGTGCTGTTACCTAGAGAACTCAAACTGAAGTAGATTGTAGAGAAAGTCGCTAAGTAGCTCTGGTCGTAGTTTCAGTTTGATTTATTGCGAAGTGTGAGTTCTGTGGACAAAAGAATTTTTTTAGTACCAAAAGTAAACATTTCGTTCATTGCTATATGTTTTCTAACACGAAACCAAATTGTATTTGTTAATATCTTTCAAATACAGTGTGTTCCCTATCATCTGGTGAGTAATAACATATTTTAATTTCCATGATTTGTTCGAATCTCTAGTTTTCGGAGCCATATTTGTTTAAAAGTGCACCCTCTTGTACCTTTGAACACAAAACATGTTGTATCATGGAACATGTTCCAAGGTACATGATACTATCGGTTTTTTGTTTTTCTTTTATTTTAAGGTCATGTCACGAAGTAAGTCTGGAGTTAAAGAAGCTCCCAATTGATCCGGATGTCTTGAAGAAATCTGTTGAAGCAGTTATTGCTTCTCCAGGAAATGAAATCTTAATCAGAGAAGCCTGCTCTGGTTTATGATTGCAAATGCATTTTAAATATAATTGTCAGTTTTTACAGCTTATATTCCCACCTATATTTCATGTGTTCCAACTTAAAACAGAGTATGTTCCAAGGTACATGAACCTGTTGTACCTTTGAACACATTACATATCTCTTCATTTTATTTTTTCCATCCTTAATAGATCTGTAAAACAGGAAAATACATACAGGAAGTTGTAAAGGAATCTTCAATAATTATTTCAACAATTTTTATATTAAAAAAATTTCATTTTCCAAAATTAAAAAAAAAATAAAATGTCAAAAGTGTTTAAAGGTACAACAGTCTCCCCTACATCTCTATGGCGAGTCCTTGGCATCAACCCCTTTGATTTGATTACCTGGTTGGGTTTTTCCGAGGTTTCCCCACCGAAAAGGCAAATGCCGGGTAATATTTTGGCGAATCCTCGGACCTCATCTCATCTCATACATCTCGCCAAAATGTAAAAAAAAATGTAAAAAAATTGTACAAAATTGTAAAATTGTAGAAAATTACTAAATTGTAAAACTATAAAAATTTGTAAAAATTGTAATTGTAATATTGTAAAATGTTGACATGTTCCACATCTTAAAGCTTCATTGCTCATGTAAGATCTATGGAATAAAATAAATGAATGAATGAATGAATGACGATATGTGTCAGAGGAAGAACAATTGTTTGTATGCATCTGGAGTCTGACTAGTGTAATGTGTTACTAGTCAAGGATGTATGCAATGGAGGAGGAAAGGAACTGGCCACCCTACCCCATTATCTCCTGACCTAGTTGCCTCACGAGTGATACTTTCTTAGTATCACTTTTGAGATTTAGATTGTCTTCGGACAATTGACTGAACAACAAAAGCAACAGTGAACCATTAGTAACGAATTGCCGTCGTCATTTGTAGCCCCTCTGTCTCTCACTTGCTAAGTTCTGTCATGTGGCAACTGTGATTCCCCGCCTGCAGTCTCAAATAACAATATCCACGCGTTATGGTGGCTACATCGTGGTCGATACCTCGGCCCATTAAACACTTGCGACCACCAGCAAATCTGCGCCAGATGGGGCTACGATTTGGACACGCCTACTGATGAAAATTTCGCTGCGAAAAATTTTAAATCGGATAATTTTCTTGAACATTTTTTTCCTTAAGCAACTTTTTAGTTTCCTAATTTTGAAAAGTTTTATATTGTACTGATATGATTACACATATTCCTTAAGTTATTGTCATCTAGTCTGCTGTCAAAAAATCTGAAAGTTAGAATTTATAAAACAGTTATATTACCAGTTGTTCTGTATGGTTGTAAAACTTCGACTCTCACTTTGAGAAAGGAACAGAGATTAAGGGTGTTTGAGAATAAGGTAAGCAAATCAAGTTTATTTATTTACTTACTTACTTACAAATGGCTTTTAAGGAACCCGAAGGTTCATTGCCGCCCTCACATAAGCCCGCCATCGGTCTCTATCCTGTGCAAGATTAATCCAGTCTCTATCATCACACTCCACCTCCCTCAAATCCGTTTTAATATTATCCTCCCATCTACGTCTCGGCCTCCCTAAAGGTCTTTTTCCCTCCGGTCTCCCAACTAACACTCTATATGCATTTCTGGATTCGCCCATACGTGCTACATGCCCTGCCCATCTCAAACGTCTGGATTTTAAGTTCCTAATTATGTTAGGTGAAGAATACAATGCGTACAGTTCTGTGTTGTGTAACTTTCTCCATTCTCCTGTAGCTTCATCCCGCTTAGCCCCAAATATTTTCCTAAGAACCTCATTCTCAAACACTCTTAACCTATGTTCCCCTCTCAGAGTGAGAGTCCAAGTTTCACAACCATACAGAAGAACAGGTAATGTAACTGTTTTAAAAATTCTAACTTTAAGATTTTTTGACAGCAGACTGGATGATAAGAGCTTCTCAACCGAATAATAACACGCATTTCCCATATTTATTCTGCGTTTAATTTCCTCCCGAGTGTCATTTATATTTGTTACTGTTGCTCCAAGATATTTGAATTTTTCCACCTCTTCGAAGGATAAATCTCCAATTTTTATATTTCCATTTCGTACAATATTCTGGTCACGAGACATAGTCATATACTTCGTCTTTTCGGGATTTACTTCCAAACCGATCGCTTTACTTGCTTCAAGTAAAATTTCCGTGTTTTTCCCTAATCGTTTGTGTATTTTCTCCTAACATATTCACGTCATCTGCATAGACAAGAAGCTGATGTAACCCGTTCAATTCCAAACCCTGCCTGTTATCCTGAACTTTCCTAATGGCATATTCTAGAGCGAAGTTAAAAAGTAAAAGTGATACTGCATCTCCTGCTTTAGCCCGCAGTGAATTGGAAAATCATAAGATAGAAACTGACCTATACGGACTCTGCTGTATGTGTCACTGAGACACATTTTAATTAATCGAACTAGTTTCTTGGGAATACCAAATTCAATAAGAATATCATATAATACTTCCTCTTAACCGAGTCATATGCCTTTTGAAATCTATGAATAACTGATGTATTGTACCCTTATACTCCCATTTTTTCTCCATTATCTGTCGAATACAAAAAATCTGATCAATAGTCGATCTATTACGTCGAAAACCGCACTGATGATCCCCAATAATTTCATCTACGTACGGAGTTAATCTTCTCAAAAGAATATTGGACAAAATTTTGTACGACGTCAACAAAAGTGATATTCCTCGAAAGTTACCACAGTTGGTTTTGTCCCCCTTTTTAAAAATAGGTACAATTATGGGCTCCTTCCATTGTTCTGGTACAATTTCCTTTTCCCAAATAGCAACTACAAGTTTATAAATTTCGCTATATAATGCACTTCCACCCTCTTGTATTAATTCTGCTGGAATTTGATCGATACCTGGAGAATCAAGTTTATTATAATCTAAATAATACTTTTATTGGAAAGAGAGAAGTAAACAAGAAAACAAAAATGCAGATTTATAAAACAGTATATTTACCTGTACTGCTATACGGTGCTGAGACTTGGGCAATGATGGATAAGCATAAAAGTAGAGTGACGGCATCAGAAATGAAATATCTGAGAAAAGTAGTTGGGAAAACTAAGAGAGATAGAGTTAGAAATGAACTACAGCAGGCACCAGTGGTAGAACAAATTGAAAGGAAACAACTGAATTGGTTTGGACATCTGGTTAGAATGGGAGATGAGAGGAAAGTGAAAGAAGTATTCGAATCAAGAGTAGAAGGTAAAAGGAGGAGGGGTAGACCAAGAATAGAATGGGAACAAAACGTTAATGATGTGGTGAGGAGAAGAGGGAAGGAAATCCGGGAAATAAGAAGATTGGCATTGGACCGGGAGAGATATAAGAAATGGGTGGAGGACCCGTAGCTGCAAAGCATAAGGGATAGAAGAAGAAGAAGAAGAAGAAGAAGAAGAAGAAGAAGAAGATAAGGTTCTTAGGAAAATATTTGGAGCTAAGAGGGATGAAGTTACAGGAGAATGGAGAAAGTTACACAACGCAGAACTGCACGCATTGTATTCTTCACCTGACATAATTATAAATATTAAATCCAGACGTTTGAGATGGGCAGGGCATGTAACACGTATGGGCGAATCCAGAAATATATATAGAGTATTAGTTGGGAGGCCGGAGGGAAAAAGACCTTTAGGGAAGTCGAGACGTAGATGGGAGGATAATACTAAAATGGATTTGAGGGAGGTGGGATATGATGATAGAGACTGGATTAATCTTGCACAAGATAGGGACCGATGGCGGGCTTATATGAGGGCGGCAATGAATCTCCGGGTTCTTTAAAAGCCATTTGTAAGTAAGGAAGTATTAAAATCTGTATGTATGAAATACAATAAATACGATGTTTAAAAATTGAATGCGTTTTTGACGGCATGTTTCTGACACGTGCTACTAGTCGCAAATAATAGGCATGCATTGCTAAACACAATTCATTTACCTAGGGATTCAATGTGTGAAATCCAATATTTGTAAATACTATCGTCCCTGCCGCATGTGTCACAGGAAAACTGTGTAAGGAAAAATAGTAAAGGACTGAAAATACATACATCGAAATGCACTAGTATGTTATTTCCTTAATAGGTTCAGAGGAATTAATTACATTCTTCTTGCACCTTAAAAATGTCTCATGAGCAGTTTTATCTCTCGGAAAAAAATATCCCCTTAACCCACAAGAATAAAGAGCTGTCTTCCATAAGACATTCTACTACGATCTTCAGATTCATCCAGTTCATCCGACGAAGTACATAATAGTCTACAATTGTATAAATTTCTCAATTTGTATTCCAGCATTCCTACATTTGGGGCCTATAAATTGGTTGACCTCCTTCTTGTTATGTACTCATATACAGCAATGTTATGATTGTCTTTCCTCACAGATCTATATATCGCTAAAGTGCTGAATAATCAATAAATCTGTATTAAACAAACGAAAGTATTAGATAAAGTTCTGAAATATTATATCTTCATTTTGCTTCATTTAACATCTCACATTTGTTTCTTCTACAGTCAATTGTTTTGTTACATTTCAACATCGACTTTCATACATCGAGTCTCATGGGGCCGTGGCAGAAAAAAAAACATAATTCTAGATATTTAAAATCGCTAACATTAACTAAAATTAATAAGATTGAACGGCATAAAATGGATAAAAACATAGTGAAAGAAAAACAATATCTGGATTTTTCCTTTCCTAATGTATCATCAATTTTATTTTTGAGCTTTAACTTCTGGAGGTACTGTAGAGTCAAGCAGTTCCAATTCCCTACCGGCGTCATCTATACTAATAATAAATCTGTAGCCGAAATTTTTCTGGTAATTTTCGATTTTCCAAAAATAATTTGTCCTAACATATATAATTAACCACCCTGAAACCAAAAATCGCATTTTTTTAATTTTTGTTTGTATGTCTATCTGTATGTTTGTTACCTTTTCACGCGATAATGGCTGAACCGATTTATATGACAATTGGAATATAAATTAAGTTCGTTGTAACTTAGATTTTAGGCTACATGGCATTCAAAATACTTTATTTAAAAGGGGGGTTATAAGGGGACCTGAATTAAATAAATCGAAATATCTCGCTTATTATTGATTTTTGTGAAAGATGTTACATAACACAAGTTTCTTTAAAAATGATTTCCGATAAGTTTTATTCTTTACAAAATTTTGATAGGACTGATATTTAATGAGATAAATGAGTTTTAAAATTAAAATAACGCCATCTAAGACGGTGCAATGAATTAAGAACAAATGACTTCGTCTATAAGGGACCTTGGACAACAACAATCGAAACAGGGGCCTTGGACATCAAAAATCGAAAGCTATTAAACATAGCCTACAGAGAATGTTTCTGTGTTCGTATGAAGTAGTATCAGAAGCTAAATTAACCGATTTGTATAATTAATTATTATTTCACCATTGGAAAGTGTAGTTTCTCTAGAGGGACATATTGCTATGTAAATCGAGGACAGGTAATATTAAAATAGCTTCTTATGCACAGAAAATTTGATAGGCTATTTTGTACATTCGTTTTCTATATTTCTTAAAATAATATTTATGTGCACTCATTTTAATCTTAGAGAATTAACGAACAACGAGAGTGTATTGATTTAGTATGCAGTAATAGTACGTTAGCTTAGCAATCCATTATTTTATAATTCAAATTTTAATTATGCTCAATTGAATCGTGTTAAAATACATAAAATATATATGTAATAAATGCAATGCAAAAAAATAGCGAAGCAGATTACCTTGCGCTGTTGTAAAAGTTGTTCCCTGGATCAAACGTCCTATTTTAATTATGTAATTACTTTATATTTATTTCTAACAGGTGCAGCGGAGCCCACGGACACGGCTAATGATTATAATAAAATTGTAATAATGCTGAGTAATTCAACTCTAGTAAAGATAAACAAAAGAATAAAGACTATTCATTTAAACCAAGGTTAATTTAAATAATATTCCTATGTTCATGCGATTTCTTAAAATGTTCAATCACTTCCAACTTAAGGAAGCACCGAAGTGAAACAAGGAAAATAAATCATCTTTTTGTTTTTACTCTTAAAAATATATCGATGCTAACAGATGTTCCCCGAAAAATTTCAGGGACATGCGCCCCTTAAAACGCTTGTTTTAGAAGTCATTAGTAAAGTTGTGCGCGCTTTAAATTCTCTGTAGTCGGTACCGTTTAACTCCATTTTTCTCGGTTTTTTGTTTTTGCATTTTTGCCCATGTTCAAAGCCTATATCCTTCCACAGAATTTGAGCAAGCTGCATGAATTTTTTTTCTACACCCCCTTAATCTATACTGTATGAAATTTCGCATGTCTATCTCCGCAGAATTTCAAAAGAATTAAACAAAAAAACTAATTCCAGCAGCCATGGCAAATTTTTTCGTAATTGAGGTACAAAAATGAAATTTTTTTTTTTAGACGAAACTAATAAGCACACTTAAAAATTTTCATGTCAGTTATTGTTAATAATAATAATAATAATAATAATAATAATAATAATAATAATAATAATAATATGAATAATAATAATAATTCTTAATTTATACTGGCACAGTTACGGCCATAGGGCCTTCTCTTACACTCTACCAGGTCACAAAGTATACAAGCAGTGAAAATTTAACAAAAGTTAAAGAACAGAATACTAACAAAAAAATAATAATAGCATAATAAAATCGACACTAAACAACATGAAAATAATACCATAATAGAAAAAAAGAAAGTAAAATACATTGGGATATAGTAAAAGCAACTCATTTACCTGTTTATGTTCTGCGTACTGTGTACTTAGCTCTGTTTCAATCAGTAATTCAGTATGGTATATTAGGTTGGGGAGGAATGGCAAATTCGACTCTCCATCCTTTAAGTTTGCTCCAAAAAGGAATTATCAGAATTTGTCTATATAAACCTTTTGATTACCCAACAAAATTATTTTTTCAGGAATTTGGTATATCAAATCTAGAACAAATTTATAAACAAACATTGCTGATTTACTTCCATAAAACCACAATAAACTTAAATTTGACCCTCACGAATACCATACGAGACAAAATTACAGTTTCTTTCTAAATACTCCCAAATGCCACACAACTGCTGGATTAAAACACAGCACAAGTTTTGGACCCAAAATATATAATGAATTAATTAGGGCTTACCCTGAGCTAAGTATACTTAACACACACAGATTTAAGAAACAAATCAGATTAATTATTTAATTGTTTAAGCTAATTGAGTTAAAAATTGCTACTCTAATATTCATGTACTTTTGTATTTTCTATTTGTATATATACCCTATTATTACATGCTGTATTATTTTATCATTTATTAGTGTTATTGTGCTCAATGAACTCTCTTAATTTTGTGATATATTTTGTATAACTGATCTGAACTGCGCCCGAGCACGAGCTTCTGCTCTTTTGGGCTGCAGTGCCTAATGTAGCTCAAGTGTAAAGTATTAAATAAATAAATAAATAAAATAAATCAATAAATTTAGTACAAATAGTTAATATGGAAAACGTAAGGAAGAATATAACAAGATGGAATGTAATAAAACAATAAAAAAGAAGAAAATAAGTACGAAAATTAAATAAAATTCACAATAAAAAGGGTATGATAATAAATTCATCTGGTGATCAAGAGAACAAAAAAGGGGAAAGGAAGGAAATAAATATGACGGTATGCTGAACATAATAGTAAAATTTCAGTTTTAAAAATAAGAATTTTTATACGAGAAGACGAAAAAAATTAAACTTTTGTGAAACACGTTCAAAATATTTACCAACTGAGCTCAAACTTTGAGTTGTGTGTACTATTAATATGCAAAATAAAGCATATGTAAAAAATGAACACTTTAGGTCCAACACCTACTTTAAAATTTTCAAATTTCACTTCGATGTACCATTAAGCCGCATTAATACATGACTACGCATGGCTCTGCGAACGCAATTAAATCTAATCACAGACACTTGACACCCTTTCTAAAAGTATTAAGAACACCAACATCGACTGTTTCAGACAGGAAAGATGAAACTACAATTTACGCACAGCATTTTTCAACTGTTCTACTCACCGTGGCAGAGCGTGGCGGCGAGTGCACGAGCGTCCTACAACGGCAGGTGTCGTCGCGACGCTATCCGACGCGTTACTGCCGGCATCGTGCCGTATCCCCTCCGAGTGACGTAATAGACCCAACCGCCGCGGGGCCAGTACGGCGGCGCGAGGCAACCCGCACAACAATTTATTGCTGCTAATGAATTTGAAGGCCACGCCAATCACTTATCTATTCTTCCGCTACGTCATGTTCACCCCGAAGACTACACCGATCGTGTTTGATTATGGTCATCGGTATCTGTGAAGAAAGAGAAGTTTATAACGAATTGTAGAATCACATCACTATAGAAACCCGCTATGCTTTAGCAGGCTACTTATGTGCGGGACACAATTTCTGCTGTAATAATAATAATTATAATAATAATAATAATAATAATAATAATAATAATAATAATAATACTTAACTTATGGCTTTTAAGGAACTCGGAGGTTCCTCACATAAGCCCGCAAGATTAATCCGGTCTCTATCATCATATCCCACCTCCCTCAAATCCATTTTAATATTATCCTCCCATCTACGTCTTTTTCCCTCAGGCCTTCCAACTAACATTCTATATGCATTTCTGGATTCGCCCATACGTGCTACACATCATGCCCATCTCGAACGTCTCGATTTAATGTTCCTAATTATGTCAGGTGAAGAATACAATGCGAGCAGTTCTGTGTTGTGTAACTTTCTCAAGTCTCCTGTAACTTCATCCCTCTTAGCCTCAAATATTTTCTTAAGCACTTTATTCTCAAACCCCCTAACCTCTGCTCCTGTCCCAATGTGAGAGTCCAAGTTTCATAACATACAGAGCAACCGGTAATATAACTGTTTTATAAATTCTAACTTTCAGATTTTTTGACAGCAGACTAGATGACAAAAGCTTCTCAACTGAATAATAACAAGGATTTCCCGTATTTATTCTGCGTTTAATTTCCTCCCGAGTGTCATTTAGATTTGTTACTGTTGCTCCAAGATATTTGAATTTTTCCACCTCTTTGAAGGATAAATCTCCAATTTTTATATTTCCATTTCGTACAATATTCTGGTCACGAGACATAATCATATACTTTGTCTTTTCGGGATTTACTTCCAAACCTATCGCTTTACTTGCTTCAAGTAAAATTTCCGTGCTTTCCCTGATCGTTTGTGGATTTTCTCCTAACATATTCACGTCATCCGCATAGACAAGCAATCCCTTTGCCGTGGTCGTGCCAGAGAATCAGTCCAATCCGAGGCTATTTGAAGGTTTCGTAATAAGCTGTTTTTTACGGTGATGGATTGTTAGCCCTTCGCCCAACCCCCAAGCTGGAGGACCACGCCTCATCGGCTGTCCGCGACTGCTTATTCAATATATTCGCAACTACCCTCCATATCTTGAGGCCGTCTCCTCGATCCGCAACCTGAGGACGCGCCATGCCGTGGTGATAGGGACCCACAATACATATTTTCGCTTATTCACTCATTAATGGGACTGAAGCACTTTCTTCCTGATAAATTAAAATTAATCCTTGTACAAACTCTCGTGATGCCACACTTCGATATTATACTTATTAAATACCCTAATTGCAAATTTGAGCAGCAGGCTACAACGTGTGTATAATGCGTGCGTCCGTTATATTTGCAATTTTCGTAACTTAGATCATGTCTTGGCTAAGGCTAAGTGATCGATGAACCCTGCATTCTCTTATTCTCTTATTTCAAATTCTGCCCACTGCTACCCCAATCTATTTGGCTTCTCATTTTCAAAATTTACCCGCATATCATCAGTTAAGTATCAGGTCTCATCATAACAATTTGCTCATTATACCCTACCACAAAACATCTTTATATTCTTCATTATATACAGTTTCAGTTGCTAGAAATTGAAACTCGCTTCCGAGTGATGTAAAGGGTTGTTGGACAATGACTTGATTTAGGTCAAAATTACATAAATTCTTACTTAACAGATTAATTACTGATTAATATTTGTTACTTATAATGAAACTAACATCTGTCCATTCTTATTATTACCATTAATTTCTCTAAATAGAATACAAAACCTCTAATGGCAAAATCTCATTACGTTAATATCAATATATTTTAGATTTATATTTTGCTCCCTATAACATAGTTCTAGTAAACTTCTATTACATTAATTATCATCATTTTAACCAGTTAGCTCTCTCAACTTAATTATAATTCTTTACATATTGCATATAGACTGAATTGAATTACATTAGCCCATAAATTAAGTTGTTACTTTTTCTTGTAGGTTTTATCTCAATTTAAATAAACATGTACTAGTTAAAACTTAACTGAGGAATAATGCTGAAGAATCTTTAGTGTATTGGAAATATTCATAATTTAAATAATGTATGTAACTATTGTATTGATTAAAGCTGGTTGAGTGGAAGAGAAGGCCTTATGGCCTTAACTCTGACAGCGAAAATAAAACATTCTACTCTATTCCATGTGCGGGGCACAATTTATGCTAAATAATAATAATAATAATAATAATCATCATCATCATCATCATCATCATCCATCCGAGTGTTAGACCACGTGATCCGTTACACTCTCATGCCATCTCTTAGCCAGGCGTCCAATAGATCTCCTTCCTTTAGGGCGATCCCGCAAGATCTCCTCAGGGATCCTTCGCCTAGGCATTCTGTTTACATGATCTTTCCACTTGTCCCTTAATCTTGCAAGGTACTCTAGTGCCGCTTCTATCCTTAACTCCTCTAGAATATCTCTGTTCTTTTTATGATCTCATATTGTGTAGTCAGCAGTGCATCTCATAAATCGCATTTCTGCTGCTGTAATTCAAGAGGCGTCACATTTTCTGACAGTCCATGCTTCCTTGCCACAAGCCAAGATAGGTTGGGCAAAAATGTTTATTCTTGTGGGTTACTGCATCAGAGATGATCTTATGATTGAGTTCATTGTGTCTAAGTTTTTACAAATTTGGTAATTTTGTTTGCAATGTCTAAGTCATTTGTGTAACTGGAAGAGTAACCAAGTTAGTTAAATGAATTTACCCTTTCTAATACTGTATTTTATTGTCAATGCATACGGTGTCTTGTTGGGACTGGATCTTTTCTTCTGAAGGCTAGAATTTTAGATCTCTCAGTATAAATGTTCATGTCGTAATGTTTTGCTTCTGTAATAATAATAACAATAATAATAATAATAATAATAATAATAATAATAATAATAATAATAATAATAAAATAACAAGGAGCATCCTAAATTAAATGGAGCATGGTCACTTAAAATAACATTTAAAGTAAATCTAACTTGTATCTTAACCCTAAGTTCGAACTAAGACCCACGAGTGTGACAGGTTCATACCTGCACAAGTACCTTTCGGCACTACACTTATTTCGCTGTCAACTCACTCACTGCACTGATTCTATCTGATTTCACTAACACTTCTAACCATTTCACTGTTCAAATATTTTGCACAGCCACTTCACTGACACCAACACACTTCACTTACACAATAGACTGACACTACACACTTCACTGACACAACACACTTCCTCACTGATAGAACACTTCAAATAACAAGATATCAATTACACCCTTTAAATAGTGTGTATAATATACTACCGTCTATTAGTAAAGTCCTTAAGCCTATTTTTAAATACATTTTTGGTTATTGGTAAAGACTTTAGTAAGCCTACAGGTAAAGAGTTCCAGTCCCTGATAGTACGATTGAGAAAAGAAAACTTTCCAGTGTCCGTCCTCTGTCTTCTTTCCCTCAGTTTATATTTCTTTCTTCAAAGCTAATAATATAATAATAATAATAATAATAATAATAATAATAATAATAATAATAATAATAATAAATTAGGTACCGGTACTCCTTAGATTATTGTATCTATATTTCCTACTTCCTGATAATGAGTATTCTTTCGTTCCTTTTTTCTTTCTTCCTTACTGTCTTTCTTTCGTCTTTTTTTTTCTTAATCTCTCTTATAATTTTCTTCTTTCAAAGCCTAGCTAAGTAATCTAACATACTAATGCCCGGCTTTGCAAAGCTTCTTTAAATCAGCCGAAACGATTCGGCAACAAAAGCTTCTTTTAATTTTAAAACCATTTTTAGACGTTGACCGTTTCACCAAGCCCCGTGTCTTTTAAATTTATGTGCTTGTAACAAATACCTTACTATAATAATACCGGACAGCTGTATACTAGTAGTATCGGCGTGAGTGCGAAATATCGCGGACATGACATCTAGCGGAGCGGGATATAATTACGTCCACATATACTAATATTAACATAGCGGGATTCGGACTATTGTTTTAAACGTGAGTTACTAATGTGGAATTAGTACATTATGCAACGACCCTATAATGAAGGTAATTAAGAAGCGAGTATGGATATTTATGAAACGAGCGCAAGCGAGTTTCATAATTTTCATACGAGCTTCTTAATTACCATTATATGCGAGTTTCATACGACTTTTTATGCTCGACCATATTTCTAACTTGATATTATTAATTTTCTTTGTATCTGACCTTGACCAATGTCCCGTATGTTGTGAGATGTGCGCAGACGCGAAAGTATTGATTTTTTCCGAGGAACAGATGTTCACATTGACCTTGCTAGGCCATGAGAACCTACAGAGATAACATTGAAATTAAATTAGACATTGAAAAACGAGATGACAAATTGAATTTATTTGAATATTATTTACAATTAACGCTAATTATTATAGTAACAGAACATAACCTTCTACGACAGTATTGGATTTCCAGCCTCCGTGACTTTTCGCTAATTCTCTTTCGATTGCATATCCGAGAATAATCGATACTTGCGGTTTTATAGCGGTAGAAAGCTGACCTGTCATTGGCTGAACAGTTGTAACCTGAGTCGTCATTGGCTGAAAGACCTGACCTTTAATGAGTAGGTGTACTTTAATGACATGCATTAAAGGTCTGCTACCAGGTGTATAATTACTACATTTCGGCATGGTCGAGCGTAAAATAATATATGAAACACTTAAGAAACGTTGAATAGTATTTAATGTAAAATTATTACCTTATATCAGAGCTACATATTATGAGAAATATTGCATACTTCATATTACTTTCTGTAATTATTAATTGTTTAATTTTTTCTTTGCTTTAGTGAGACAAAATCAGTTCTGACATTAGGAATGAATTTACAATATGCTTTATGTACCATTGCTGACAACTGCAAAAATAAAAATGGTAATATTCTGATGCTTGTAATAATTATTAGTAAAGGCATGTAGACAACAATAAAACTTAATTTGCTAAAACCTTAAAATTTCCAATATATTTTAACTTTTATTCATTTATTAGGCCTAAATAAAAAAGCTAATTTTTATTGTTCTATCAACACAGAGACAAAGTCATTAGGCCTAATAACGAATTTTGTTGACTCACGTTTTATGAACTGTCGGAAATCGAAAGTACGATTTGGAGCAATTTGTAATGCTGCAATTGTCACAAATATAAATAGCACACATACACCCTGACATTTTAACACAGCACTAATTAATAAAACTATTAACTAGCCCAGCAACAATATACATTGCAGTTGATTACAGCTTGTTTCGCGAGTATCTCCACATCGGCAGGTAGGTAGCAGCACCAGCGTCGTTCGCACGCAAAACTGCTAGCTGTCCGATATTATTATACAGGGACATCATTTTATTTTTACTTCAATTTTTATTGTACCTGAGTTTTTTAATGTACTTCACTCCCACCCCTTCTACTAATGAAGTTCAACATTCCTCCACACAGATCCAAGACCGCATATACAGTCATAGTAGTCTTACGGTTATAGTAAACAGTAAAGGTAAAGGTATCCCCGTAACATGCCATGAAGGCACTTGGGGGCATGGAGGTAGAGCCCCATGCTTTCCATGACCTCGGCACTAGAATGAGGTGGTGTGGTCGGCACCACGCTCTGACCGCCTTTTACCCCGGGAAAGACCCGGTACTCAATTTTATAGGAGGCTGAGTGAACCTCGGGGCCGTTCTGAAAGTTTGGCAACGAGAAAAATCCTGTCACCACCTGGGATCGAACCCCGGACCTTCCAGTCCGTAGTCAGCTGCTCTACCAACTGAGCTACCCGGCCGCCATTATAGTAAACAGTACGTTCCAAAAATATGTTCGCGTTTTCCAGTGACGAAAGAGCTTTCAATATTGCATCATTTTCCATTTGCCTACGTCGCATCCCGGTTTCCCCCACCTGCTTCTATTCGCCTCTTTGTAAATGTTAGTGGCTGGACTGTCTTAGCTCTTTTCTGAGAACATTAATTTCTGTTAGGAATTGGATGTCTACGTAAAATTATACCCATACAATTGTTTACAATAACTTAAATAAAAGGGCCTAGTTAAGTAATTAACTGTCACGTGATTTCCTCCCTTTTCTACGACCCTGCGATATAATCACTTGGACGGACGGTAGATAGCATGTCTGAGTAATTTGATCTTTTCGGATCGGGCAGAAGTGAAGATTGAATTTACAGTACGTAAGGTCTCTTTTATAGAGTACGTACAGAATTATTTCAACATGAGTTACTGATACGAAATACGAACCTGGTAATTGGAATTATGTACAATAGTCTATAGTGCGATAACATGCACATTAGAACTGAAGTCTGTATCGAAATGAACGGCCACCATTTTCTAAAATGTGTTTAAGTAAATATCCATATTATGATTATTTTTCAATTTAACTTCATTCTGTATAGTGTGCGCTAATGTGCTGTAGACAGATAATATACACTGCATAATGAATACATCCACATGGACAGCTCAGTTCGTGAGTAAAAACACTCATTGTTAATACTGTACTGTATTTTGATTAAACAAAAACCTAATGAAAATTATCAAACTCAAAAGCGCGATATTTCCTAGTTTACGTAAATGGATGAACTACTTTTCTTCCCTTCTATACCTAGTAAAGTAATTTGTTTGCATATTACGCCAGTATCATCGAACTGCTGTCATAGAAGGGGGTAGCAAACGGTATTTCCGGTTCTTAATCGTTGATCCAAAAGTATAGCCAGGTTAATATTAGAAATATTACTAAAAATAAAATGATGTCTCTGTAGTAAGGAATTTGCTTTTAATAACGTGGAGAGATTTCTTGCTTGCATCTTATATGTCGTATATTTCATACGACCATGACTTTGAAATCACGAATATGATAGGTGCATATGATCACGGCCGGCTGAATTACTATCGTGGTTTGATTTGCGCATGGCCAACTGATTCCTAGCGAAGCAAATTATCAATTAGTTATCTTGACTGGAGATACTCCAATGTTAGCAGCACTGTCTGCTGTATTGGATCCTATGGCTGCTTACACTGCCTGCTCAACGCGCATGCGCGAGTAGCCGATAGGTGGCAGATAGTACACACCGGGAACGAAAACGACAACGAGAACAAAAACGGAAATATTGTTAAAATAAATGTATTTAACTGTGAGCATTCATAATTAACTTTTACGTTCCCGTTCCCGGGCTCCGGCAAGCTTCTCGTTAACTGTGAATGCTCGCATTTAAATACATTTATTTTAACAATATTTCCGTTCTCGTTGTCGTTTCCGTTCTTGGTTTATTGTGGACTAGCCTTTAACGTTATCAGATAGGTAATAGCGGTGTGCACTATCTGCCACCTAGCGGCAAAATAACTTTGATTGAGCTGGCAGATTACGTAGCCACAGGATAGATAAATTTCACAAAAGATACCGAACAAAGAGATATGTGGTTGGATAGTTATTGGGACAAATTAAAGATAAATTAGAATATAATACAGACGAGAATAATCACTTCATAACCATTCAGCAGTATGTTACTACTAATTTTCATCTAGACTAGACGGCATTTCGGAAGGCGGTTAGCTTCTATATGCGCCGTAGCATTTCTGGTATGTGACGTCACAAGCTTGTACAGTAGAACCAATCACAATCAGTCTGTGTGTGTGTGTGCGCGCGTGCGTGCGTACGTGTGTGTGTGTGTGTAAGGTAAATAAATGGAAGAAGACACTGTAAAAAGACAAGTATTACACAAGCAGACGCGAAAAATAGTGTTTAAGGTGTATAATTATTTTAAAAACGTTAACGAGCAGAACGCTGCCGGCCATCTTGATGCTGGCAGCAACGTTGCCAACATGCAAGAAACGACTGCAGAAGCATGTGGTGTGGGATTGAGAACCGTGCAAAGAATGTTAGTGAAGGAAAGAGGCTTTGTTTGGTGTCATGCTTACAGTAATCAACGGCTAAGGTCATTATTGTCTTTTGATAATTTAAATTCTCTCCTGCGCTATTTGTATTGCACATGCGCATGAAGTACGATGTGGCAATGTTGTACGCTGCCTTGCTCTCTCTATCTGTCTCTCTCGACGCAAACGCTAGCAGACAACCGCCTTCCGAATTGCCGTCGATTCTAGTCCTTGAAAATCATAGTCTCTTTATCTAGAACTTACATCACAGACTCACAACCTGAAATATCTTCTAAATAAAGAAATTTAGTATCGAAAGCGACCGCCATCTTAACAACACATAGACGCGCCATTTTTAATTTTAAAGGTACGAATGACTGCGTAATAAATTAGCGACGGATATAACGACGTCATTGCCCTAATGATGCTAGGTGAAACGCAAAAAAGATTAAACGTATTAGTAAGTAGATTATTAGTCACGTGTTAAAAATGTAATGAAGATCGGTGAAACCGGTCATGGGTGCCAATAGTATAATGAACTCAAATAGGCCTATTACCACAGTCTAGTATACACAGTCACGAAGCTCAATATGTAATAAATATGGATCCATAGATAGTTGCTAACCACTAGGATCGCTACTATCGCCTCATTACAGACAATGCGAAATAGTACCTGAACAGTCTATTGTTCCTAGCAACCTCAACAACTCCAGCTTCGTGACTGTATATATTACCGGTTGTGTTTTGTTTTCGTCTGTTGCTATGTTTACTCGGAATCACATGAATGAAACAAAAAAAAAAGACAGCTGGGTTATAATTAAGCACGTTGCGTTCATTTCTGTACGCAATTACACATGGAATCGATTACATACAAATGTGTGTGTAGCTGGGTCAAGGTCTCGTGCGTCCCTATTCACTACGCACCCTGGAAGCCTTTCGAGTGTTTTCGTAAACAGATAGACCTACATGTCGCGTCGTCTTCACGCCAACGCGGAAAGCTTTCCTCACACTTGGAAATATTCTGTTCTGTTGTGAAAGCAACTTGTACTTCTTCACTTTATTGATATACATTCAACAGACCAGTTGTTTCCGAACATTTCGATTTTGCGCACCCCTGCTTTTGGCATATTTCAACCTTTCTTTTATAACTTCATCGCAGTTAAATTTTCCTTTGAAATTTGTGTAATGACAGGTAAAGTAAACGAGAGCTGAAATACAAACAAAAAGAAAAATAGCTTTCAGTCTGTAAAACTTTTGCTTGGCTTGGCTTGGCGAAGACTGGGTCGAGGGAGGATCCATACACCCATTTATGCCTATACAAGTTGTATTGTATTTATTAACATTCCATGGTATTCATACATGCTTACAGGTAGAATATGGAACAAGTCAAAAAACTTAATACTATTATAAAATCTTAATTTATAGTCACAGTCTAGATGAAATATATATAGACGACATATACAATAAAGTCTTCTAGTACAACACAAAGCTTTAGTATCAATTTCATAAAGTGTTGTTGAATGTCATGAATTCACCTACAGAATAGAAGGCGTGAGAAATTAGGTACTTCTTTAATTTGGCCCTAAATAATCTTATGTTTTGAGTTTCATTTTTTATATCGATAGGGAGACTATTAAAAATATTTACTGCCATATAACGCACTCCTTTTTGATAGCACGACAGACTTGCCGATGGAGTATGAAAGTCATTTTTTGACGTGTATTTATGCTGTGAACTGTTGAATTAGTTACAAAGTTGGTTCAAGGAGGAATAGTAAACATTTTAGGTGTGGCAGTATGGACTATTCTGAATAAATGTGTTCACATAATTACCAGGGCATTCGAAAAGTAATGGCAACATAGTTACTTTTTCACACTAAATTTATTTAGGTTACTTCTGACATTACATACTTCAAATATAGTCTTCTGTCATGTCAACAATACGTTGCAAAATTCTTGGAAAACGGCGGATTCCATCTGCAGCAGCATTTCTGGATAACTCTCTCACTACCCTATTACCCGAAGACTTCAACCCAGCCTGGAAATCAGGGGTAGTCTTAGTCCTCAGTTGTTTAAAATTAGGTTGTTTAGAAATATTTTAAATGCACAGAATTAGTTTTTTTAGGTATAATTTTTATTTATTATTATTATTATTATTATTATTATTATTATTATTATTATTATTTTACACAGTCATTACTTTATTTTTCCATTAACACTAATATCTAGGTAATTGTCATTGTCTCAATGTAACACGTCCTGTGCTGATCATACTAATTGTACTATTCCTTTAGTTGTGAGATTATATTCATATGTATTAATTCTTTTTTTTTTAGTTAATACTTGTATACTGGAATGTATTTTTCGGTTTGCGATTATGTATTCAGTCTCTTTTTTATTATATACATACTTTATTATTATTATTATTATTATTATTATTATTATTATTATTATTATTATTATTATTATTATTTTAAGTTAATACTGATGTATTCAATATCTCTTTTTACTTTATTACTTTTATTATTATTATTATTATTATTATTATTATTATTATTTTAAGTTAATATTTGTATACCGGTATGTATTTTTCTGTATGTGATTTGATCTGGTTGAGTGGAAGAGAAGGCCTGATGGCCTTAACTCTGCCAGGGAAAATAAAACCATTATTATTATTATTATTATTATTATTATCATCATCATCATCATTTTTTTAACTTGTGGAGATGGTTGATGAAATGAGTGAAAAACGGAGAGTGTTGGTGGAATGGTAGAGGGAAACGGGAGTACCCCGAGAAAACCCATCTTTAACGTCTGATTTGTTCACCGCCAATTTCTTCCGATGGAAGATCATCGCGCTAGCACCTGAGCCACAGTCGCGGCCTATTCTGTCTTCACTCTTTGTGACGACCGAAGTTAGACATTCACAAAAGATATTTTCTCACCATGTATTTAATCAACGTGGCGCAAAGTCGTTGCTTAAGACAGTAATGAGATATTCCTTCACAAAACACTCTTAGTCCACCATGGATGGGAGAAAAATCTCCACCTCTCTGGTATCAGAAATAGCTTCACTGAACGTACAGCCAAATTTGCCATTACCTGAGCCACATCAAAGAAAATGAAGTTAAACATGAAGTTAAACGTTATTCTAAAATGACGGCTTAATAAAACTGAATGCAGCTTAAAACCGTTGCTGTAATTCGTACATTTCCCTATCTTGCTGGAGTCCAAAGCGATTCTCGGAAAATTACTAGACTCGGTGGCGATTCGTTCCTCTTCTGTCTGCGCGGCGTAGCGCCAACTTTGCAATTCGAGAATAATTATTTTTTGTAATACTTTGAAAATACTGCAGGCAATTATCTTCCTCTTGTTTGCTATAACTGTAATTAATGAATATTTACTGAAGGCACAAAGAGTCCTAGAGGGATCGCAGCCGTCATACAAAAGTGTACCAATCCAGTTCTCAGACTTTAATTATCATCATCATCATCATCATCGACATCAATATCGCCATTATCATCGACAACAATATCGCCAACATCATCATCATCGACAAAAAATGAACACAAATTAGGCTTGGGTTCGTCTGTTTGGTAGTCTTTTTAAAGATTTTCCTTTCCGTCAGGAAGTTTTTAGTGTTTACTCTGTTAACATTCGAGTTTCTGTTTTTGATCATTCTCAAAATCTACTGAAAACAATGTGGTTCGCATTTCTTTTATTTCACCAATGATTGGCTTCATTTCCAATTCTTTTTCTTATTTCTTTGTATTACTTACTTACTTACAAATGGCTTTTAAGGAACCCGAAGGTTCATTGCCGCTCTCACATAAGCCCGCCAGCGGTCCCTATCCTGTGCAAGATTAATCCAGTCTCTATCATCATACCCCACCTCCCTCAAATCCATTTTAATATTATCCTCCCATCTACGTCTCGGCCTTCCTAAAGGTCTTTTTCTCTCCGGTCTCCCAACTAACACTCTATATGCATTTCTGGATTCGCCCATACGTGCTACATGCCCTGCCTATCTCAAACGTCTGGATTTAATGTTCCTAATTATGTCAGATGAAGAATATAATGCGTGCAGTTCTGTGTTGTGTAACTTTCTCCATTCTCCTGTAACTTCATCCCGCTTAGCCCCAAATATTTTCCTAAGCACCTTATTCTCAAACACCCTTAACCTATGTTCCTCTCTCAGAGTGAGAATCCAAGTTTCACAACCATACAGAAGAACCGGTAATAGAACTGTTTTATAAATTCTAACTTTCATATTTTTGGACAGCAGACTGGATGATAAGAGTTTCTCAACCGAATAATAACACGCATTTCCCATATTTATTCTGCGTTTAATTTCCTCCCTAGTGTCATTTATATTTGTTACTGTTGCTCCAAGATATTTGAATTTTTCCACCTCTTCGAAGGATAAATCTTCAATTTTTATATTTCCATTTCGTACAATATTCTGGTCACGAGACATAATCATATACTTTGTCTTTTCGGCATTTACTTGCAAACCGATCGCTCTACTTGCTTCAAGTAAAATTTCCGTGTTTTCCCTAATCGTTTGTGTATTTTCTCCTAACATATTCACGTCATCCGCATAGACAAGAAGCTGATGTAACCCGTTCAATTTCAAACACTGCCTGTTATCCTGAACTTTCCTAATGGCATATTCTAGAGCGAAGTTATTTCTTCGTATACAAAAATTAACTTCACTTTAGGATGCCCGGATAAAAGTTGTCTAAATTAAAAAATAGGCTTCCTGCAGTCCTCAGTTTCTTGTTCCAGAATCGGATGCTTTTCCGTTTGGAATTTTACGTCCAGATTGCGTTCTAAAACTTTTCTCAACAACAGTAACAAACTCTTAACTCGGCCAGCTACAACACGCATCCAACCTTATTCTGTGGTATCGAAATTGTTTATTGAGCTTGGCAAAGGTCATCAGAAGGGGTATGAGCTTGATAGGGATGTGAAATGTTTCACTGATTTTCTCTACGGTGCGGTGGCTCAAATCGGAAATTTGCATAATAAATAGTTTCCGAGATATATTACTTTTTTACATCTTGATTACACAACTTTTAACACTACATCACTTCGAAAAACGTATTATTTGTCTTTCTTGTGTTAAATTTTACATTACCTTGTTAACATGTTTCAGTCTGTTATTGGCCATCGTCAGAACTTCTAATGATGGCCAATAGCAGGCTGAGACATGTAAGGTAATATAAAATTTAACATAAAACAGACAAATAATAGTTTTCCGAAGATATTACTTTTATTTCGCATAAGTTCATCCGGACATGAATGAATGAATGAATTAATTAATTAATTAATTAATGAAATGGAAGAAGAAACATTAAATGGTACGCAAAAACGCGTTCTTGCAAGAGAGTTTAGGGCTGAGGAAAACTGAATATGTGAGCTCCAAGCCTCTTGGATACTTGTATCACTCCGAACTTTGCCTTTCACTGAAGGAACTCTAGAGAGTTTTGAAGGGGAAAGCCGAAAATGGACATAATCTACAGACAGCGTAGAAAATCGCTTACACTTCCGTTTTCATTGTATCGCAAATGAAGTTACAGTAAACTTTTCGTGCCAAAAGTCACAATTTTTTTTGTACCGTACCTCGAACATAGACGTTTCAGATTGAAAATATTATAACCTACATACAAACACAATGGGCCAAAAAAGGCACAGATTTAGAAATACTCTATTTTCGGAAATACATAGGGGAGAGTCGGGTAGTATCGGACACCGGGTAATATCGGACAGTGAGTTTCTTTCATCTACCACACGATGATAGTACCTGATTGACATGGTTACGTTTCTGTGATGTCGCATAGAGAAATGTAACAATGTCATTCAGGTACTACCATATGGTGGTAGATGAAAGAAACGCACTCTCCGATATTACCCGATGTCCGATACTACCAGACTCTCCCCTAACATTAATTTATAATGAATACACTGTTGAAAAGAGTAGACTTTAAAGATGAAAAGGACTTTTTGTTATGTTTTTGAGGCTCAATTAAAATCTTATGGAGATCAATACACAATGATGCGAAAAATGTGGTTTTCGAAGACGATTTATTACTTCAAAATGCAAAAACTGAATGTTGGTAAAATTAATAATAATTAATGATCTTTCAAATAATCAAAATTAAAACTGATGCTCTATGTGACCGCCATTTTCCCGCACAACCATTTGTAGGCGTCTTCTCCATTGTCCAATAGCACTGGATATCTGTCTTTGACCAAGCCGGTCCCGACATTCAAGAAGGCATTGTCTTAAATTTTTAATGTTCAATATTACGAATTCTTGTTTTGTAGTAAACTGGTTTTTGTAGCTGACTCCATACAAAATAGTCCATAGGATTAAGATCTCGTTTGAAACTCCAGCGGAAACCATCAGAGAATGTGAGAAATGCGATCTTTCACGCAACAATATCTCAGGAGGGATATCATGTCCGTATCTTGCTAATCAATCGTTGTACACTTGAAACAGACTATTCTCGCTGAGCGTAGTTCCTTACAATTTGACGAGCAGATAAATTATCATATTGGTGCAAATATTTAATGAAAATCTTGTCTTCGTTCGTTAAGCGACCCATTATTCACAAAATGAGAACTCAAAACGGAAGAAAACAAATGACGATAGCACAACAAACGGCTTGGCTTGCTGAACTTGTAAGACCATAATGCTTAATTCGGCATAAACGACGATTTTGCACTACCTTACAAAAAATAAAAAATAATGTTTAATGAATGGTAAAAAAAATTAAATATTACAGTACTTTCCCGGTCTACAAGAACTGTGAAATTTGCCTGTAAAATAAACTTTCAAATAAAATTATTAGCTATTGGAATATAACCATTTAAATTTTGTGTCTTTTTTTGGCCCAATGTGTACATATAAATGTGTTCAACTTCCTGTTAAATGTACTTGCAAATACAGAGTATGGGCAAAATCCGTTGATCATAAGAAATCGCTATACATAGACAGATAGAAGGCAACCAAAAATCATTTTTCCAGAATTGGGAATGCTGAAGACATAGGCCTATTATATGAATATATCCTCGAATATATATAAATCGAGATCTATTATTTCAAGAACCACAGCTCTTCTCTTTTATAACCTATCCAGTGGCGGTTCCTAGGGGGAGGGAAGGGAGGAATGTCCTCCTCACATTTTCTTCTTTTGAAAGTAAATACCAAAATAAACATGTGCCTAGAAATTCGAGGAAGATTCGATAATTTTTAAGTTCACAGCTATAAGAAAAACTCGGTTGATCGAGATTTAAACGACACGCGTTCATATAGTGTAGAAAACTGTGACAAAGATGCGAGATTGTCTGTGTGGAGGAAAGGCACTCCATTCCTCCTCTACTGCAGTTAACACACATAGACAACAGCGCACTAGCGGCCAGAGCAAGAAGCAGAGTTTTAAAGCAAGTAAACGAACGGAGAGGGAGGAGATCCTCCTCTGAATCAGTCATGGGCGGGAAATAGAAACCGACTGGTCGTGCAGCAAACTCGC
The DNA here is from genome assembly GCA_025594305.2 of Periplaneta americana. NCBI lineage: Eukaryota > Metazoa > Arthropoda > Insecta > Blattodea > Blattidae > Periplaneta > Periplaneta americana. The sequence continues at coordinate 18,774,796 of JAJSOF020000033.1, forward strand.
TACCGCTGCCACCTAACGATGTTGCATTCAACCAGACTATAACACATCTACGAGGAGAGACAATAAAAACAGTTTTAACGCAACGCTATGAAAGACACCATGTAAACTTTTTTTTAATTATAAATCAAAAATATTATCCATTGCATTTTATATAGGCTACTATTCATGGTTTGAAACTTTCGTGGATATTTGAAAGTTAAAGTCGGGTTTATGTAAAACAAAGAGGGAGTAGTTCTACGTAGTTGACCCCTGAAATTCACTTCTATTCATTGTTTACTAGACAGGGCAACAGCCAAGTTGTCAGTTTTGTACAAATATATTTGAAACTGAAAGTAGGTACTCCAAACTACATCATTTTAACATAAAAAATTAATCGGCCACCGGCAGCTTTGAACAATAATGATAGTATGACTTTATAAGAACTGACATTCTTCAAAAGCATGTGATACTGAACTTGTAAAATGTACATGTGGCAACACAGACCACGTGGGTGGGTGCAGTGTTCTCGCTTTCCTCAGATTATTTCCCATTCCCATTTCCATTTCCGTAAAACGGTTCCGGTTACAAGTTAGTAGCTAGTCTCTTCCAACACATGTGATGCTGTAGTGTGCTCGAAAAATGCTACGAGGTTGTGAATTTCCTTGTAATTGTTAATTTGCGCAATTATTCAACAATGAATGGAAGTGAAAACATAATATATTTTGGACAATTTAGGGAACTCAGTTTACAAGAACAGATTATTGCTATACAGAAGGGAAGGCCAACCCCAACACTACCTGGTCTTACATGTATGCATGTAGGCTGATTTGTAACATATGATGAAAGAGTGATGGAACGGAGAAAAATTCTCTCCGGCGCCGGGATTTGAACCCGGGTTTTCAGCTCTACGTGCTGATGCTTTATCCACTAAGCCACGCCGGATACAACCCCGACGCCGGTTAGAATCGTCTCAGATTAAGCTCCATCTCTTGGGTTCCCTCTAGTGGCCGCCCTCTGCACTACGTCATAGATGTCTATGAACGCAGGACCGAAGTCCATACATGTGTTGAGGGAACCCAAGAGATGGAGCTTAATCTGAGACGATTCTAACCGGCGTCGGGGTTGTATCCGGCGTGGCTTAGTGGATAAAGCATCACCACGTAGAGCTGAAAACCCGGGTTCAAATCCCGGCGCCGGAGAGAATTTTTCTCCGTTCCATCACTCTTTCATCATATGATGACGCAGAATATCTGCATGGAAATATCATATGTACTCCGGTACATCAAAATATATATAATTTGTAACATGTTTCATTCAAGAAGGTGTCATTTCGTGCTGTTAACTTCTTTCCTCCCCTTAAGAAATATGCAGGAGCCGCCACTGCCTACTTCATATAAAAGGAATATAAATACGAATACCTTGCCTGTATCTGGAAGTCCATCTAATAATCCTACACATACGAAATTAAATAGCTTGGCCTGTGGGATATTATGATTGAATTAATTACATGGGTTCAGGGGTTGCGTTACTTGGACTAATAAACTAACCGGCCATTTAATTGATTAACTTTTCCACCCAATTGAGCATCGGTGGGAACTGTGCAGTTTGTTTACAAGTATACACGATAAGGCAGCGCGCTCATCTCGTGTGATGCAGCTATTCATAGGAACATCTAACTAATTATAACGCATTTAGATTCAATGTGGAAGCATTGTTACCCAATTCAATCTCATGTCACGTGACTCAGGTCAATAGCAACGTAATTCATTAAGCTATAAGAGTGATTATCACGTGGCACGTGGAAATAAAGAAATTGAAACACTTCTGGAATGAAAAAACAGCCCAATTTTCGTTGAAAATGTGGAACAACAATCTATTTAATTTCCGTAGGAAGCTGTCTCTTTAGCGGGAAAAATAATATCACCTCAAATTATGTATTCGTAAACTGAATCAACCAATAAAACGGTACAAAAAGACGTCTTTCGACCAATCATGGCTGCGTATCGCATAATTGTATCGCTTCCCTAGCATTTGTTTAATTGTATCGCTTCCCTAGCATTTGTTTGTTTTTATCACTACCCTTATTTGTTTTTTTGTTTGCCAACATTTTAAACAGCAAATTCTTTACGGTACTATAAAACAAGCTTTCGATCGTAATTTGTTTTCCGTATAGACAGTCGACTGAAAATGGCGGCTCCGTTCAAACGTTTTGGTGAAGGTAATATTAGTGAAATATAATTTTAGTAAGTCAATTAATGTCTATTTTATTGTATTAGAATACTTTATTTCTTCTAATCTTTATATACTTCCTCTTGCTTTATCACTTTCCTACCATTTGTTTCTTTGTTTGCCAACATTTCAAACTGCGAATTCTTTACGATACCTACTATAAAACATTATTTGCGATTATCACTTGTTTACAGCATACACAGTCAACTGAAAATGGCGGCTCCGTTCAAACGTTTTAGTGAAGTTAACATTAGTGAAATAGAATTTCAGTAAGTCAATTAATATTTTATTGTATTAAAGTACTTTATTTCTTCTAATCTTTATATACTTCATTCTAATCGTGTAGTAATCAATTAAATCCCACTCGAGTTTTGATTTTCTCCAGATAAACCAAAACCTCTAGTGAGATTACTGTTGGTAAAATGCAAATAAAATGCGGTAGGCCTATAACTTCGCAAATGCCATGTCATCGTGAATCGGAGTCACACGGTTATCTCGGTCTAGTCATGGCCATCGTGACAATCGTCTAATATAAATACATGTTCAAAGTTATAAAAAAACAAAGGAATTGCTATATTAAACTAAGGTTATACGTGCTTTCATATATAAACTTGTTCAATGTTGGCCATATCTATACTAATAATAAATCTGTAGCCGAAATTTTTCTGGTAATTTTCGATTTTTCAAAAATAATTGGTCCTAACATATATAATTAACCACCCTGAAACCGAAAATCGCTTTTTGAAATTTTTGTTTGTATGTCTGTCTGTCTGTATGTTTGTTACCTTTTCACGCGATAATGGATGAACGGATTTCGATGAAAATTGGAATATAAATTAAGTTCGTTGTAACTTAGATTTTAGGCTATATGGCATTCAAAATACATTATTTAAAAGGGGGGTTATAAGGAGGCCTGAATTAAATAAATCGAAATATCTCGCTTATTATTGATTTTTGTGAAAAATGTTACATAACGAACGTTCCTTTAAAAATAATTTGCGATACGTTTTATTCCCTGAAAAATTTGATAGGACTGATATTTAATGAGATAAATGAGTTTTAAAATTAAAATAACTGCCATCTAAGGCCGTATAATGAAATAAAAAACAAATGACTTCGTCTATAAGGGGCCTTGGACAGCAACAATCGAAAGCTATGAAAGATAGCCTACGGGGAATGTTTCTGTGTTTGTATGAAGTAATATCGGAAGCTAAATTAACCGATTTGTATAATTAATTATTTCACCATTGGAAAGTGTAGTTTCTCTAGATGGACATAATGCTATAATGTTATTACAGTAACTTCTGATATAATATAATATAATATAATATAATATAATATAATATAATATAATATAATATAATAATATATAATATAATATAATATAATATAATATAATATAATATGTAATATTATATAATATAATTTAAGTTATTTGAAGGGTTCAGAACCATAGTGGGCCAAACGCCATTTACTGAATACGTAGAAAACAAGGGTTAAAATTAAGTTATTACCATAATTCAATGGAAACCTATAACAAGTAAAATAAAGTATACACATTAAATCTAAATGATGTCAATGTTCATTAAACTATGGTTGCATGTAATAAAAATTAGAAACATGTTAAAGGAATTGTCATTGCACCAATGAGTGTCTCTGGACCAAAGTGATCGCATTTTAATTATTTGGATGCAATTTAAATTAAGTAACATATTAAACGATTTATCCTTCTATCTAACACGAATGTTCCCTGGATCAAATGTCCTATTTTAATTATGTAATTACTTTATATTTATTTCTAACGGGTGCAGCGGAGCGCACGGGTACGGCTAGTTATAACTAAGAATGTAATGTCGCGTCAAATCTTTCTCATTAGCTACGATGTCATTGGTATGATGTAATAATAATTTAGAAGCTGTTTCCAAGACGAGATGAATCGATATTTTCTGCGCTTAGTTCTTTTTATCTTATTGCTACTAACTGCACCTTCATTATAAATTACATAAATTTACTATTTAGACAGTCTCTTTTGAAATGGACGTATAATCACCAAAAAAATTACACAATTACAATTCATGGAACACTCTGTATACTTATTTTAGTATGGTGATTTTATCGATCTTAGATAGAGGGGCCTACTAATACTAAACTGTCACTTTTGTGTAGGCCATTGACAAATGACTGTAACACACGTATCCATGAAAGAAAAATGGTCGTGCATCCTTGCGCTAGAAGGCTTAGCTAGCTACGTATTCAGAGATCTCCGTTGCATTAAACCGATGTCTAAACGTCCATTCTGTAGAAGAGAGATAAAAATGGTGGTAACCCCTCATCTGATTACAAAAAAATATCAGGTTCGTGTAGTAGGAAGTTAAAAGGATTCTAGAAATATTGAACTCGTGCTCTTCCGGGTACAGCACAGGAAAAGTTGTATGGAACTTCTCCTCTGCACATCTGTCAGGGAAAAAGTAAACAAACTACAAGAAGGTGGAGAAGTTAATGCGGTGTGTTACTCGAAAAGTTGTACTACAGAGATCTGAGAGGTTGTTGCCCCGCTCCCGTAGCTCTCCTGGTGGTCAGCACCCACTCCCATTCTTCATTATTTGTTTGCGTTATTTATGGACAGAATCGCGGAGGAAGAAGAGAATCGTGCGTGTTTGACTGCTGACGCTGGCAAAGCTGAGTGCAATGCTGAAAACAGCTCGGATTTAAGTGAAGATTCATCGACAATTGAGGATGCATTTATACTGACCCAAAAATATTCTGAGACATCGGTTACAACCATCAATTTCCTTCCTGTTTAAACCAGCTAGGAATTTCCAACCAAAATAGAACATGTCTATAACATAAAAACATGACGACTTACAACTTTTTTACTGTCATTTTTGTGCTCAGTGGGTCAGAATTACTTGGGATTAACCTATTATATTCGTATTATGAAAAAAAGCTTGAATTTGTTGACTGGTGTTATTAATGGGTTTGGTTGTTACTGAGGTTCTAGCTCTAGCTATTGATGATTGTAGCTATAGTAGTAATAACATTTATAGCAATACAGGGACATCATTTTATTTTTACTCACATTATTAATATTAACTTGGGTATACCTCTAGATCAACGCCGTTTGCTACCCTCTTCCACGACTGGAGTTTGATGATAGACTACTGCCGTAAAATACAAACAAATCACTTTACTAGGTATAGGAGGGAAGAAAAGTAGTTCATCCATTTACGTAAACTAGGAAATATCGCGCTTTTGAGTTTGATAGTTTTCATTAGGTTTTTGTTTAATCAAAATACAGTACAGTATTAACAATGAGCGTTTTTACTCACGAACTGAGCTGTCCATTTGGACGTATTCATTATGCAGTGAATATTATACTGTCTACAGCACATTAGCGTACAATATAGAGAATTAAGTTAAATTTTAAAACAATCATAATATGGATATTTAAGCACATTTTTGAAAATGGTGGCCGTTCATTTCGATACAGATATAGAGAATTAAGTTAAATTTTAAAACAATCATAATATGGATATTTAAACACATTTTTGAAAATGGTGGCCGTTCATTTCGATACAGGCTTCAGTTCTAATGTGCATATTATCGCACTATAGATTATTGTACCCTAATCCCAATTAGCAGTTTCGTCTTTCGTACTAGTAACTCATGTTGAAATAATTCTGTACCTACTCTATAAAATAGTACCTTACGTACTGTAAATTCAATCTTCACTTCTGCCCGATCCGAAAAGATGAAATTACTCAGACATACTATCTACTGTCCGTCCAAGTGGTTTTGTCGTAGGGTTGTAGAAAGGGAGGAGATCACGTGACAGTTAATTACTTAATGAGGCCCTTTTATTTAAGTTGTTATTTTAAACAGTTGTATAATATTACGTAGACGTCCAATTCCTAACAGAAATTAATGTTCTCAGAAAAGAGCTAAGTCAGCCCAGCCACTAGCTGGCGAATAAAAGCTGGTGGGGGAAACCGGGATACGACGTAGGCAAATGGACGACAGTACCTGTGCGAAAATTATTCAATATTGAAAGCTCTTTCGTCACTGGAAAAAGCGAACATATTTTTGGAACGTACTGTTTACAATGACCGTAAGGCTACTATGACTGTATATGCGGTCTTGGATCTGTGTGGAGGACGGTTAAACTTCATTAGTAGAAGGGGTGGGAGTGAAGTACATTAAAAAACTCAGGTACAATAAAAATTGAAGTAAAAATAAAATGATGTCCCTATAGAACATGTCTATAACATAAAAACATGACGACTTACAATTTTTTACTGTCATTTTTGTGCTCAGCAGGTCAGAATTATTACTTCAGATTAACCCATTATATTCGTATTATGAAAAGAAGCTTGAACTTGTTGATTGATGTTATTAATGGGTTTGATTGTTACTGAGGTTCTAGCTCTAGCTATTGATTATTGTAGCTATGGTAGTAATAACATTTGAAGAGTCCACTGCAAGAATGATGGATGTCACTTTCTTGTCGAAAATGAACCAAGACCGTCAGTGCATAGCTTAAGACATATACAGGGACATCATTTTATTTTTACTTCAATTCTTATTGTACCTGAGTTTTTGAATGTACTTCACTCCCACCCCTTCTACTAATGAAGTTCAACATTCCTCCACACAGATCCAAGACCGCATATACAGTCATAGTAGCCTTACGGTTATAGTAAACAGTACGTTCCAAAAATATGTTCGCGTTTTCCAGTGACGAAAGAGCTTTCAATATTGCATCATTTTCCATTTGCCTACGTCGCATCCCGGTTTCCCCCACCTGCTTCTATTCGCCTCTTTGTAAATGCTAGTGGCTGGACTGTCTTAGCTCTTTTCTGAGAATATTAATTTCTGTTAGGAATTGGATGTCTACGTAAAATTATACCCATACAATTATTTACAATAACTTAAATAAAAGGGCCTAGTTAAGTAATTAACTGTCACGTGATTTCCTCCCTTTTCTACGACCCTGCGATATAATCACTTGGACGGACGGTAGATAGCATGTCTGAGTAATTTGATCTTTTCGGATCGGGCAGAAGTGAAGATTGAATTTACAGTACGTAAGGTCTCTTTTATAGAGTACGTACAGAATTATTTCAACATGAGTTACTGATACGAAATACGAACCTGGTAATTGGAATTACGTACAATAGTCTATAGTGCGATAATATGCACATTAGAACTGAAGTCTGTATCGAAATGAACGGCCAACATTTTCAAAAATGTGTTTAAATATCCATATTATGATTATTTTTCAATTTAACTTCATTCTCTATACCCGTAGTGTACGCTAATGTGTTGTAGATGGTATAATATACACTGCATAATGAATACGTTCGCATCAGTTCGTGAGTAAAAACACTCATTGTTAATACTGTACTGTACTTTGATTAAACAAAAACCTAATGAAAATTATCAAACTCAAAAGCGCGATATTTCCTAGTTTACGTAAATGGATGAACTACTTTTCTTCCCCCCTATACCTAGTAAAGTAATTTGTTTGCATATTACGCCAGTATCATCGAACTGCTGTCATAGAAGGGGGTAGCAAACGGTATTTCCGGTTCTTAATCGTTGATCCAAAAGTATAGCCAGGTTAATATTAGAAATGTTACTAAAAATAAAATGATGTCCCTGTAGTAATAACATTTATAGTAATACAAAAGGAGATACATATATTTTTTCTCTACAAAGTGTACAATTCTTTTTCACGTAAAATTACTTCTATCTAAATACATCGGCATGTGATGTAAATGTGGGGCAACTTCTAGTACATGTGTCTAATGGCTGCCCAGTCCATACATTTGAGCAGATATTCAAAAGGTTAATAAATCAGCCATCTCATCGCGAACAACAGTTGAATAGCGATTAATACCCCACTGTATTGTATCGCAATCTATTTCTAGGAACTAGTATCGAGTGGGCTTCAGTCAGGTGGAAATAAAGGGATGTTTGTTTGTCGCTCTGCGGATGCTGTAATGACAGCCACCAATAAGATCCAAACCCGATACCAGCGATCGATCCTAATGTGTCTCATAAATTAGTCACATGAAAGGGATGTATGATATACAAGCTGCAATCGCGTGGTCAGTGTACATGTTTCCACACGGCACGTGTCTAACAGTTAGATTTTTATTATATTTTATTTGTATTTTGTGTCGTTTATTTCGTTTGTTTAGTTTGTTTCTTTTATCTCAAATTCAAATTCAAATTCAAATTTATTTACAATTTACATTTGAATTGAATACATATGAATAGATACCCGAAATGAGCATATGCTCGTGCTCGGGTACAGTCCAGTAGTCTACATAAATTTTACAGGGTTCAAATAATAATGCTGATGATATAAATAATAGTAACAATAATAATAATAATAATAATAATAATAATAATAATAATAATAATAATAATAATAATAGAATAATCGTGACAGAAATGATACAAAGATTGTAATACAAAATAATTCATTATTAATAATAATAATAATAATAATAATAATAATAATAATAATAATAATAATAATAACAGTGATAAAACAAAAATATATGTACAATAATAAAATAAATACTAAGACGGATGAAATAAAATATAAAACCACTAGCGAGAGTTAACACAACTTAAATAAGCATATAATAACCGGAAAAAATGACGAATTCGAAAATCAACAGAAATGTTCGTTGTATCGCAGACGACAGCAACCGCCGTATTGACATTGTGTTGTGCATTAATGGTAGTAGTGGGGAGCTGAAAGTCTACGTAACTGCCGTTCTCTTCGAATCTTCTCGTACAATCATGAGAAGTTAATGCTGCAAAATCAAAATGTCTACGAGTCAAACTGTTCATTATTACCAGGATAAATACAAATAATACTGAAATATATTAATCAAGTTTCAGTTATAGATCTCTCCTTTTGTGCAAGAGGTATCATATCAAAATATTTTATGAATGGCGGGGAAAATATAAATTTCAAGAACTTTCTAGTGACAAGATATAGAGACAAGTACAATCAAGTGTATCTGTGGCGATGCTAAGGAATCAGTTATTGGAGATATACACTGTTATTAATTAAAAAAAAATGATCTAATTTATATTTATTACAATGTTTTATCTTATAAGTTACATGCATCAGATAAATACAATAAAAATTAGTACCATATAATGCTAGTAACACTTAAAAAAAAATAATAATAATAATCATCATCATCATCATCTTCCTAACAAGTATCAGGCCAAGTGGCCTATTACGGTCTCAAACTAGAATTTTCAGTCCATCTCTTCTTTGGACGGCCTAGAGATCTTTTGCCATATGGATGGTAATGAAGCAGTGCTTTTGGAATTCTGCATCGATTCATTCGTTCGAGATGACCCTTCCACTGAAGTTGATATTTGCTGATGAACTGCATGATGGGTTCTATTTGAAGTTCTTACATTAGGTCCTCATTTTTTTATGATCCCAGCGAGTATATCCAGCTGTTGCTCTCATAAACCTCATCTCACTTGCTGTTATTCTACTGACATCTTTATTCTTCACAGTCCACGCTTCGCTACCATAGCTTAATACTGGCTGTGCTAAGGTTTTATACATGCCTATTCTTGTGTGTCTTTGTACTAGTGAAGGTTTCATGATTTTATTAATGATCCCCATTGTTTTATTATATTTACATATTTTTTCAGCAATATCTACTTCATCATAAGGTGATAGTGTATAGCCAAGATAAGTGAAGGTATTTACTCTTTATATTATTTTATTATTCAAACAGATTTTGCTTGGTACAGGAATTTCCCACAAAATGACATGATTTCCGATTTTTCAATATTAATTTCCATGTTATATTTTTCACTGACCTTATTTAAATTGTGTACTGAATATTGTAAATCATCTTCAGTTGATGCCATGAGAACTAAATCATCAGCGAAAAGTAAAGCATCAAGCTGCAAATTTCGATTAATTGGAATAAATCCATGTCGTGTCTGTCGCCAATCTTGAATGTTTCTATTTATATATATAATAAACAGAAGTGGTGAAAGGCCACAGCCTTGTCGTACTCCACTATAAATGGGTCGCCACTGTGAAAGTTTATTGTTGCTTCGAATTGCTATGATGGTTGTTTTATATATATTGTAATTATTTTGTATAATCTGTTGAGGTACTTGATCATCTGCCAAAATCTGAAGTAATTTATTCCGATTGACTTTATCAAAAACCTTTTTAAAGTCAATGAATGCCATATGCGTTTCTAAATTAAATTCTCTATGTTTCTCAACCAGTAATTTCAATGCGAAATATCCATCACAACAGGATCTCCCTCGACTAAAACAATAATAATAATAATAATAATAATAATAATAATAATAATAATAATAATAATAATAATAAAATTTATCAAATATCATACAAACATTTTCACTTTATTTTTAAACTTAAGAATGTGTAAATTGCTTAGGTCTGGATTACTTTTCAATACTGAATTGTATAGTCTTGGTCCATAATTCCTACTGTGTCTTAGTCCAGCTGTAGTGTGGCTGTAGTCTGCCCTGCGCTTTCTATCGCATCGCATCCGGTATCTTTATCGTCACTTGTGTGGACATATAAACATTATAATTAAAGCGCGGACCTCGTTGCCTTTTCATTGCCTGCTGCCGCGATACAAGTTGTCTGCACAAGGGCTATACCGAGAGTCTGACGTCACGTCCACATCACTTGCGTCTCGACGCATTCTCAATACGTACAGCAGTCGGTCGGGTAGACCGTGCAGGGTTGTAAACAAGAGTGCCAGTAATGTCAGACGTAGAGAAACAGAAGTTGTTACAAAATGTGGAGGAATTTGGCCGTGAGTATTTCACTATACAAGGAGTAAATATATTTTGCAAAGTATTCCATGTACAGTTTAAAGGCCACAGAAAATGTTTCATCCAAAAGCACTGAAAGTCTAAACAACATAAAGTATAACGCTGTTTGGCAGACATGATACACCATCGAGTGCAAATTCATGTAAGCCTACTCAGAGAGAGTTTTGAAACGAAAGACGAAAGACGAAATTTCGGATCGTGTTGAAAAAGAACTGTGAAGTAAGAGATATTTTGTCGGTTAATGGCGAGCCCTCAGATGATACGTGCTCATACTTTCGTTTTGCACCACTCACGTCTTGCGATGTGGAACGCACATTTTCTCAGTTGAAAATGTTTCTAAGTGATAGGCGAAGAGGTTTTTCTTTCGATACTTTACGGAAATGTATTGTTCTTTATTGTAATGGAACTGTGGACGCATCAATAGGTGAATCATAAATGAAAACTGTTGTACAGTTTAGCATTCTATTAATAATATAATGTTATTAAAGTTCTAAGGATATGTTACAATGTTTTTATTTACAACAACGCTGTCATGTAAAGATGGTGCAACTTCGTCCTTCACCGCACTGAACCTGTACAACGAAGGGAACGTCCGTATCTTCCCCTCCCATCACACATCAAGCTAGGCATACACCACACTATCCAAGCGCAGGTAACTTAAGAACGCCAGCAACGAAGACCGTGCTTTAATTATAATACTACTAATTATATAAATTGAAAGACGTAGAATTTAAGGTCCCCACATTGTTGGACTTTATAGATTTTATTAAAGCCGTTGACAACGTTAACAGAATGGGAAATACAGAGCATTCTTCAACCTCCTGAGTTATGAGACATTTCTTGTTTTATTTTTAAAGTTCAGTATAATTCCACAGTTCAAAAAAAAAAGTCACTGACATAAGGAAAAATACTGAACAAATTCTGCAGGTTACAGTTAGGCACAAATGCAGATATATTATGCTATACTTCGGGTTTCAGCACATACATCTTATATCATAATCATGTATGAAGTATGGTATAGTATACTCTCAGGACTCAGGAGAATATACATACATAGTATTCTGCTCATGGGCAAATCTTTCACTGCAAACTCAGCGTTCTCCAATCTTTCCTATTCTCTGCCTTCCTCTTAGTCTCCGCATATGATCCACATATCTTAATGTCGTCTATCACCTGATATCTTCTTCTGCCTCGAACTCTTCTCCCGTCCACCATTCCTTCCAGTGCATCCTTCAGTAGGCAGTTTCTTCTCAATCAGTAATCCACCGAAAAAAAAATCGAATCGATCGAAAAATCGAAAGAGAATTGGGAGGACAAATTTAAAAGGTACGCAAAACGCGTCCTTGCAAGGGGTTGGGGGCTGTACAAAACTAAATGTGTGAGCTCCAAGCCTGTTGGTCACTAGTCTCACTCCGGGTTACGCTGCTCCACTGAAGGAACTCTAGAAAATTTTGAAGGGGAAGCCGAAATTGGACGTAACCTCTTAGGTACCACATACGCGAGGGGGACTGAGATTTGATCAAGTGATCACGGAACGGGAAGAGGAAGAGTTGGCTGGTGTTTGCCATTAGGATGGCAAGACGCTGTCATCTGATGTTCGATGACAAAGCATGTGAAGGCCGTCGGAAGAAGCGCCGTGAAATCTAAATCTGCAATTTGAGAGGTCCCTGTCCTTTCAAATTGCGACTAATTGAGTGACCTCGTATGTTTGTAACCCACCCGATTCCTTTTTCTCTTCCTGATCAGTTTCAGCATCATTCTTTCTTCACTCACTCTTTCCAACACAACTTCATGTCTTATTCTATCTGTCCATTTCACACGTTCCATGCTTCTCCATATCCACATTTCAAATACTTCATTTCGTTTTAATGTCCATGTTTCTGCTCCATACAATGCCACACTCCACACAAAGCACTTCACTGGTCTCTTCCTTAGTTCTTTTTCCAGAGGTCCGCAGAAGATACTCCTTTTTCTATTAAAACCTTCCTTAGCCATTGCTATCCTACTTTTGACTTCCTGGCAGCAGCTCATGTTACTGCTTATAGTACACCCCAAGTATTTGAAGCTGTCCACTTGATCTACTGTCTCATTTAGAATTCGCAAGTTTACCTTATTTACTTTTCTTGCTATGACCATGGTTTTCGTCTTGTATGCATTTATCTTCATCCCATACTGCTCACAGCTGTCATTCAGCTCCAGAAGCATATCCTTTAGTATCATCTTCTCTTATGCTAAAAACGCTATATCATCAGCAAATCTTACACACGTTATTCTTCTTCCTCCTACTATCACTCCTCCCATGTTCTGAAAGCAGTTCTTCACTAAATCCTCCAAGTAGATATATATTATTTTAATGTACCGAAGTACATATGATATTTCCATGCAGATATTCTGCGTCATCATACGATGAAAGAGTAATGGAACGGAGAAAAATTCTCTCCGGCGCCGGGATTTGAACCCGGGTTTTCAGCTCTACGTGCTGATGCTTCATCCACTAAGCCACACCGGATACAACCCCGGCGTCGGACAGAATCGTCTCAGATTAAGCTCCAACTCTTGGGTTCCCTCTAGTGGCCGCCCTCTGCATGTCTATGAACGTAGGACCGAAGTCCACACATGTGCTGAGGTGCACTCGTTATGAGTGACTAGTTGGCCGGGATCCGACGGAATAAGCGCCGTCTTAAATCACGAAGTGATTTACGCATATCATATATATTATTTGAATGTACCGAAGTACATATGATATTTCCATGCAGATATTCTGCGTCATCATACGATGAAAGAGTAATGGAACGGAGAAAAATTCTCTCCAAGTAGATGATGAACATTGTAGGTGATAAAGGGCATCCTTGACGTACTCCTCTCCCTATTTCACTTCTTTCTGACAATTTCTTCTCCTATCCTGACTTTGACTCGTTGTTTCATATATAGGTTACTGAACAGCCTCCTCTCCACGCTAATTTTTTTTAGGATCCCTATCACTTTATTCCAATCCACTCTGTCAAACGCTTTTCCAGGTCCACAAATATATACACTTCTTTATTCTTCTCTAGATATCTTTCGCCGATTGTTCTTAGTAGCCAATTGCATCCCTTGTACCTTTTCCATTTCTGAAGCCAAATTCCTCTTCTTCCAAGTGTCCTTCCATCTTAGAATATAAACGTCGATTCAATATTCGAATGAGAATCTTCGCAGAGTGCGATATCAGAAAGAGGGAATCCAACCCATGCTGCCTGAATTGAAGACCACTGAGCTAGCATTGAGCTACCAACATGACAGATACTTCGTCTTACATTACAAGTTCCTTATTCGGCCAGAGTATCACAGCTTACCTGCCCTGCAACCGAACTTCTTTCTTTCCCCTTTAAAGGGAATAGGAAGTTCAAGTTCATTTGATAAATTACACACACAACAGATGATTTAACTAAAAGCTTACCAAGATCGAACACAAAAAATCGTTTCTCGGAAAATAAGAGCAGAGAGAGAGAGAGGGATAAAGTTGCATGAAAACCGAATATCCATTATGTTTACACAACCGCAATGAATGCGCTCACGCGAACCAAGATAAATGGGAACCAAGCAATGATGCGAGAAGAATTGCAAGGATTCATTACACAGAAGAGAATGCGAGACAGCCACGATTTGTGTTTCCACTTCGTGGGATATCCAGCCTCGAATTGGCCCTCACCTCTAAAACATGGCAAGAAAGAAATGTCATTACTAATGCCTCATCTTTCCAAGAGCCTCTGCATCCTTCGCAGATAAAAGAATTCAATATTACTTCCAGAAACATTGAAAATAATATTAAACTTTCCGTGTTGAAAAGATAATGAATCTTATGCATAATCATACTAAAAATGTCTTGTAAGTAGTAATATTCTTTTTTTTATCGGTTATTTTACTACGCTTTATCAACAGTTATGGCAATCTAGCGTCTGAATGAGATGGAGGTGATAATGCCAGAGAAATGAGTCCAGGGTTCAGCGCCGAAAGTTACCCAACATTTGCTCTTAACGGGTTGAGGGAAAACCCTGGAATAAAACCTCAACCAGTCAACTTGTCCCAAACAGGATTTGAACCCGGGCTTTATTGTTATGCAGAAATCTACGAACTTTTAAATTGTTTATTGTTTAATTGTTTATTGTTAATAAAATAACATTTAATTGTTTATTGTTAATAAAATAACATGTACAAAAATACAAAATGATTCCTGCTTTAAAATATTTGAAAAAATGTATGAACAATGTAAACTAATAGTAATATGCGTTACAAGAGCGGTATGTTGACGTTTTCATGTTCGAGGAAAAGATTGAATAAGCGAAACGTAGTTGAGCTTTTTTAATTTCCGAGAACATGAAAACAAACATACCGCTCATGTATCGTACATTATTTTGTGCGAAGATCGTTTATTACATACCTGAAAGAGGAATTTCTGATAGTTGCAATGAAAACTCCATCTTGGTTTCTGTTCAATGACGGCAACTTTGGAAAACAAATATATCTATCTTCAACATTGTTCCTATAAAATGTTTTCTGTGTTTACTATACTGCAGCAGGCCGTGATATATGTCTGTCTTTTTTTTTTCCCCCAGTCTATGATGAGTCTGGAATCTTGTTGATTTTTTCACGGCTTCCTTCATGTTACTTGCATTACAAATGCAGTAACTTATGTGGTGTTGTAGAGTTTACTTAATTTTTGCAAATATTTAAAAACAATAATTAACAGTGCAATTTAGGTGAAATTGCAGTGGTAAGTTTCCAATTTATAATTATTACTATACTGAACGTCTTTAAAAATAATATGTTAAAAGCCTAAAGCAGTAAAATGAATATGACGCTTAAGCGGTAAGAATAGGGAAATTGTTATGTGTGTTACGTTGGGAATACTGAATGTGGTATTTCACACTTACCGCGTATTGGTTTTGTGCGGAAAGCAAGCAAATACGCACGATCTCGCACAAAATCTTTTACTTATCTATGGCTTTTTCCACAGTTTTTATGCAATGTAAGTTATTATTATATTAACATGTTCATGAATCACAGTATTTAAAAAATAAATTCTACAGTCAGCTTCTAATTTATATTATTAAAGTGTGAGAACCACACGAGGCGTACCATGTGGAAAACCACGAGGCAAAGTTCATCTTACACTTCTGTTTTCATGGTACCACGTGGCTAACGAGAAAGACAGGCTTCGGCACGAATCGATTATCTTGGTCTAGTCATGGCCATCATTACAATCACCTAATGCAAATATATGTTCAAAGTTCTAAAAAAAAACGAAGGAATTGCTATAGCCTATTAAGGGGTTAGGTACAGTTTACAGAAATAAAATTTTGGAAATATTCAACATTTCTTTCCTCCATTACTGTATTTTGTACAACAATGAAAATTATTATGTGTAAAACACTGTCCTTCTACTATATGAAAAAAATATTTTTACAATTTAAAAAAATTATTTACAATTTTTTTTTTTTTTTTTTCAAAATTCAGTTCACTGTGCAGTTATGAAGCGTTTCCCACATAACTCAAAAACTATCCAACTTTCTGTAATGACATTTTTTGTGTGTATTAATGCATGTCATATCTACAATATGACGCAAGATCACTTCTCTATCTTTGATAGATTGTCTGATAAAAAATAAATTCATTTTACAAAATGGTCAAATATCAGTATTTTTTCTAACACATAAAAAAAATATTATTTATTAAGGATTGTAGTTGAAAGAGCATGATATTGTAAACATGAGTTTCAGCAATAAAATAAGAGAGAGAGAACATGAAAAAGTTAACAAGTTTATGAGTTATGAGGGAAACGCTTCATTACTGCACAATTTGAATTTTGAAAAAAATATATATAATTTTTTTAAATCGTAAAAATATTTTTTTCATATAGCAGAAGGATAGTGTTTTACATATACCGATTTTCATTATTGTACAAGCTATAATAATGGAGGAAAAAATGTTGAATATTTCCAAAAATGTTACTGCTGTAAACTGTACTTAGCCCCTTCAACTCATATTAAACGTACATTTATATATAAACTTGTTCATTGTTGACCATGTTATGATTAAGAATGTGACGTCGCGCCATAGCCTGTCTTTCTTGTTACAAGTGACGTCAAAGTAAAGCTTTCATGTCAATGTTATAAATTTTTTTATGCTCGACCATGCCGAAATGTAGTAATTATACACCTGGTAGTAGCCCTTTAATGCACCTCATTAAAGTACACCTATTCATTATAGTTCAGGTGTTCCACCAATCAGAAAACACCATTGAAGCAATATGAAAGCGCAAGTATCGATTATTCTCGGATATGCAATCGAAAGACAACTAGCGAAAAGTCAAGGAGGCTGGAATTCCAATACTGTCGCAGAAGGTTATGTTCTGTTACTATAATAATTAGCGTTAATTGTAAATAATATTCAAATAAATTCAATTTGTCATCTCGTTTTTCAATGTCTAAATCAATTTCAAGGTTATATCAAGATTAATGTTTATTTTACTCTCTAGATTATATCAAGGTCAATGTCGACATTTGTTTCTTGGAAAAAATCAATACTTTCGCGTCTGCGGACATCTCACAATTTACGAGATATTGCACAAGGTCAGTTCCGCTCCCCAGTCAGATAAGAATAACATGAATACTTATGAATAATTTCAAGTTAGAAATATGGTCGAGCATAAAAAGTCGTATGAAACTTGCCTATAATGGAAATTAAGACGCTCGTATGAAAATTATGAAACTCGATTGCGCTCGTTTCATAAACAAACATACTCGCGTCTTAATTACTACCATTATAGGCTCGTTGCATAATGTACTATTCTCTTGTACCTTGACCATAGACTTTTAACGTCAAAATATAAGTCTGCTCTTTCTGTCGAATTGGCAATTCGGGACCTTTTAAACTGTCCTATTCCTTGTTTTAAAATTACCGTTCCATTCCTCATCCACCGCCATCAATCTCCTTGGTAAAATTCTGACAAATAGAAGAACTTCAATAAGCCAAGGATAAAACTGCGAAGAACTGCCACCGTGAGGTTTATAAAAAGAAACTCTAAAACTGCGCCGTTCTGTTCTCCGCAGTGCTACGTGTAGGAGGGGTCAGTGGATGTTTATGTGAAGACCCCCTCTGTGGAGGTTGCCATTACGCGATTCGTGGGATTAATAGGAATCCTCCCTCATAAACGAGAGACTAAGAGCAACATTCTGTTCGACCTTACGTAAACTCGTCCGGTTTCGCAAGCAAAAAGGCTTGCAATCACGACAACTGTTACACGTCTACGTCATAGAGCTTTCATTCACAAGCAGAGAATGATACAGTTCCTCAGCTACGGCTGAAGCGGCAACATATTCGGTCGCAAATTCAGGATACCTGAGTTCGATTTCTCACAGGGATTGAATATGTGATTCTTGTCTTGATTTTAATTCTATCCAGTAAAGCATTTGCTTTCATGCTCGACAATGCCGAAATGTAGTAATTATACACCTGGTAGCAGTCCTTTAATGCATGTCATTAAAGTACACCTACTCATTAAAGTTCAGGTGTTCAGCCAATACAAGTCAACTTTGTACCGTTATATCGATTATTCTCGGATATGCAATCGGAAGACAATTAGCGAAAAGTCACGGAGGCTGGAAATCCAATACTGTCGCAGAAGGTTATGTTCTGTTACTATAATAATTAGCGTTAATTGTAAATAATATTCAAATAAATTCAATTTTTCATCTCGTTTTTCAATTCTAAATCAATTTCCAGGTTATATCAGAGTAATCTTCATCTTATTCTCTGCCAAGGTCAATGACATTCGGCCTCGGAAAAAATCAATACTTTCGCGTCTGCGCACATCTCACAATTCAGGTCAGTTCGCACATAACCATAAGAAGACCTAATTTTAAATAATTTCAAGTTAGAAATATGGTCGAGCATAAAAAGTCGTATGAAACTTGCCTATAATAGTAATTAAGACGCTCGTATGAAAATTATGAAACTCGCTTGATCTCGTTTCATAAACAATCATAATTGCGTCTTAATTACTACCATTATAGGCTCGTTGCATAATGTACTATTATTATCCAGACTGCTGTCGAAAAATCTGAAAGTTAGGATTTATAAAACAGTTATATCACCGGTTGTTCTGTATGGTTGTGAAACTTGGACTCTCACTTTGAGAGAGGAACATAGGTTAAGGGTGTTTGAGAATAAGGTGCTTAGGAAAATATTTGGGACTAAGAGGTATGAAGTTACAGGAGAATGGAGAAAGTTACACAACACAGAACTGCACGCATTGTATTCTTCACCTGACATAATTAGGAACATTAAATCCAGACGTTTGAGATGGGCAGGGCTTGTAGCATGTATGTGCGAATCCAGAAATGCATATAGAGTGTTAGTTGGGAGGCCGGAGGGCAAAAGACCTTTGGGGAGGCCGAGACGTTGTTAATATTAAAATGGATTTGAGGGAGGTGGGATATGATGATAGAGAATGGATTAATCTTGCTCAGGATAGGGGCCAATGGCGGGCTTATGTGAGGGCGGCAATGAGCCTCCGGGTTCCTTAAAAGCCAGTAAGTAAGTAAGTAAGTAAAGCATTTGCATAGCATTTCATTGCACTAACACTTATTTTGGCTTAGCTTCTTAAGAGCTGGACCCGAAACAGGTTCTTGCACTTAGGTTTGCTCTGGCCCATTTTGCATTCCATATAGGGTGTAACAAAAAAAAATACGTCAAAGCTTTAGGGTAACATTCCTCACATGTAGTGGATGAAAATAATTCTACGGACATAGATCCGGAAAAACATTATTTCCTTGTCAGAGCTTTTTTTCTACAACTCTGCTTACACTGTATGATACGCGAGCTAATTAGAGTGGAAGTCATCATAAGTATCGTGTAACAACAACTACTTACTTAAAAATGGCTTTTAAGGAACCCGCAGGTTCATTGCCGCCCTCACATACTGTAAGCCTGCCATCGGCCCCTATCCTGAGCAAGATTAATCCAGTCTCTATCTTCATATTCCACCTCTCTCAAATATATTTTAATATTATCCTCTCATCTACGTCTCGGCCTTTCCTAAGGTCTTTTTCCCTCCGGCCTCCCAACTAACACTCTATACGTGCTACATGCCCTGCCCATCTCAAACGTCTGGATTTAATGTTCTTAATTATGTCAGGTGAAGAATACAATGCGTGCAGTTCTGCGTTGTGTAACTTTCTCCAATCTCCTGTAACTTCATCCCTCTTAGCCTCAAATATTTTTCTAAGCACCTTATTCTCAAACACCCTCAAATTCTGTTCCTCTCTCAAAGTGAGAGTCCAAGTTTCAGAACCATACAGAACAACCGGTAATATAACTGCAAGTCTATACACACAACCAAAAATTAACTTAATTAGCGATGGAAATTACACAACTGAAAAAGATAGAGGAAGTGCAAATCCTGTAAATAGTAACATCAGCAATAGGTGCAATTCCACTCACTCTTCAAATGGTCCTAAAGAGTCTGGACATCAGTGTCAACACAAGCATATAAACGAATATAGTTGAAATAAGGGGAATAATATGGAGAGTGTTGGTGGAATGACAGAGGTAATGAAGTACCCCGAGAAAAAGCCTCTGCAACTTCGGCCTTGTCCACCATAAATTCCACAAATCCATGGCCTGGCCGGGGAACGAAGACCAACGTGCTAGCGCCTGAGCCACAGACGCGGTGCAAAATGTCTTTATTATAGGTCAGTGTTTTTGCCTCCAAGATGTCGTTTCAAATAACTAACTTTCGTTGCGCCATGATTCTATCTTTAAATCTTGCGTTCCCATTGGCTCGGCAGCCAATTCTACCGCTTTACGAAATAACAATACATATCTTCTATCACATTAATACAGCGGAACATTCCAGGAAACCAAAACAGATTATGCACTGTAATCCCAAAGGAAGAAGATCTGTCTTCTATATATGTAGGAGAGGGAGAAGACTGTAATAGGGCTCTAGGCCTGTAATTTGACAGATCGGTAATGATGATCTTGTTTCGCAAAAGCGAACAATATGAGAATTTTCGTGGTTATATAAACAAATGTTTGATTTTAAGTAATGAATAAGCTGTGGATCTAGGGAAATATTACCTTTATTATACAGGGACATCATTTTATTTTTACTTCAATTTTTATTGTACCTGAGTTTTTTATGTACTTCACTCCCACCCCTTCTACTAATGAAGTTCAACCGTCCTCCACACAGATCCAAGACCGCATATACAGTCATAGTAGCCTTATGATCATAGTAAACAGTACGTTCCAAAAATATGTTCGCGTTTTCCAGTGACGAAAGAGCTTTCAATATTAAATCATTTTCGCACAGGTACTGTCGTCCATTTGCCTACGTCGCATCCCGGTTTCCACCACCAGCTTTTATTCGCCAGCTAGTGGCTGGGCTGTCTTAGCTCTTTTCTGAGAACATTAATTTCTGTTAGGAATTGTACGTCTGCGTAATATTATGCAACTGTTTAAAATAACTTAAATAGAAGGGCCTCATTAAGTAATTAACTGTCACATGATTTCCTCCCTTTCTATGACACTGCGACGTAACCACTTGGACGGATAGTAGATAGTATGTCGGAGTAATTTTATCTTTTCGGATCGGGCAGAAGTGAAGATTGAATTTACAGTACGTAAGGTATTCTTTTATAGAGTAGATACAGAATTATTTCAACATGAGTTGCTAGTACGAAAGACGAAACTGCTAATTGGGATTACGTACAATAATCTATAGTGCGATAATATGTACATTAGAACTGAAGCCTGTATCGAAATGAACGGCCAACGTTTTAAAAAATGTGTTTAAATATCCATATTATGATTATTTTTCAATCTAACTTCATTCTCTATAGTGTACGCTAATGTGCTGTAGACAGTATAATATACACTGCATAATGAATACGTCCACATGGACAGCTCAGTTCGTGAGTAAAAACACTTATTGTTAATACTGTGCTGTATTTTGATTAAACAAAAACCTAATGAAAATGATCAAACTCAAAATTGCCATATTTCCTAGTTTACGTAAATGGATGAACTACTTTTCTTCCCTCCTTTACCTAGTAAAGTGATTTGTTTATACATTACGCCAGTATCATCGAACTCCAGTCGTGGAAGGGGTAGCAAACGGCGTTGATCCAGAGGTATAGCCAAGTTAATATTAAAAATGTTAGTAGAAATAAAATGATGTCCCTGTAGTAGGCCTACAATGGTGTTCATTAGAAATCCCAGCACATTTTATATCCTTTTACGACTCCAGGGGAAATACAGCGAGGTCAAAATCAATTAATTCTGAAAAATTACTGCCTGAAGTGTGATTGGATTACATTTCAACTTAATTTTAATTAATATTTTTCTTCTTTTTACCGATATTTTAATTTACAATAATTAGTAAAATATATTTGTAAATATGAATCTGTGCTAGAAAGAGTGAATGAAGGAAGAATAATGCTGAAACTGATGAAGAAGATAAAAAATTTGACTGAGCCACTAACTGA